>JAODUG010005433.1:5000-10002 GCA_027564795.1 Aphredoderus sayanus
ATAATGTCATTAATTGTGTTTATTTAAAAATGTTTATTTATTCTGATATGGAGATGTCTATTGTATTGGTACATACTGATATTTGCTCAATATTACATTTAGCTGCAAAGGTTTACATTCCCTTTCATATTTTCTAGTTCAAATCATGTCTCAGTAGGATTTTGAAAAAGTGAATATTGGGGGAGGTACACACCAGTAGAGGGATATGGATTTTGATCTGGAACAACTGTGTGATTGCTGCACACATGGCCACATTTCCCCCATGCTGTCATATATAATTGCATGAACATTCATCTGAAATATTTTCTCTCTAATATACCAAATAAAATACAGATTGGTTAATATGGTATACTGTAGTTCATTACGCTGGCTATGTATCTCAAAGTACTGGAAGTAGTCTTGCATACAGTATAGGCCAAAAGTTTGGACACACTTCTCATTCAATGCAAATGAGAAGGTGTGTCCAAACTTTTGTACTGTACATCATGTCGCAAATCTTTGTCTTTGTCAGTCTCTCAAATGGCACACTGTACAGTTGTTTCATTCTTCCACCTGTACCGCTGGAGGATGCATTGCAATGTCGACATGCTATCTCCCTACGCCTAATGGTATTGTTGGCCAAAACCAGATTTTGAATAGCCATCTCCTGTTCCTTTGTAGCTGAGCTAGACACTCCATCATCCCTCATAATTAACCCGTGGTTGATCACATGATCAATATCCATATCCCTAATCTCAGTGGAGACAGCTCTCCTTCCTTCTCTTCCCATCCCATCCCATCCCATCCTCCTCTTCCTGCTCAAACTTGTCCTTGTCCTCTGCCTCTCCTTCCTGCAATGTGCACACCCATTGTTCTAAACAGGTTCAGTAATCTGCCTTTTGTCCTAAACTACAGCAGTGACTGTTCACTTGATCACCTCTGTAGAGATAAGGAATTCCTATTTGTAGATAACTGAACCTTTTTCTGGGAGAGACTGGGCATGCTGAGAATGGACGGCCTTCACCCTATGGACAAAGGTGCCATTACTCTTTCTAGAAATATAGACAGATCCATCCATCCATCCATCCTCAAGTCGGGTCACGGGGGCAGCAGCTCCAGCAGGGGACCCCAAACTTCCCTTTCCTGAGCCACATTAGCCAGCTCTGATTAGGGGATCCCGAGGTGTTCCCAGGCCAGTGTGGAGATGCCAGAACCACCTCAACTGGCTCCTTTTGATGTGAAGGAGCAGCAGCTGCACTCCAAGCTCCTTTCAAATAGCCGAACTTCTCACCCTATCACTAAGGGAGATGCCAGCCTTGTACCGCTTGTACCCGCGAACTTGTTCTTTCGGCCTTGACCTATCCTTCATGACCATAGGTGAGGGTAGGAATGAAAATTGCCCGGTAGATCCAGAGCTTTGCCTTCCAGCTCAGCTCTCCTTTCTAGTTTATTCGAGTCAAATCCAAGATGCGGATAAGAAAGCAGACACCCCAAGAAACATTTTCAGCTGGTGAACCCACTGTTCACCATGTCACCACCAGGATGTTGTACACTGTTCAGTGTGTCTTAACTGTAGGGTATAATCATTATTATGCAACATTTACTCAAACATCTATGATTTTATAATAAATGTTTTAAGTAAAATAATTATTTAAACATCTATGATTTTATAATAAGCAGTGGTTGCTATGGTTTATGTGTAACAGAAACCTGAGTCCCTATTGTTGTAAAGAATGAATAAATTCAGATTTGTGATTGACTTTGATAACGAGCCTTATTTTTAAATATTATTAATTAATATATTAATAATCATAAAGGTAACTCTAAGGACGCTAAATTGTTAGTGGTGCCCAACTTATTGATAATAATTATGAAAATTATTAAAATGTTCATACAATTTATCCAATATTTAATAAAACCCAAAAATAATATGTAGGTTCTTTACTAAGGGAACCCCTCACACCATACTCCCTCAGCAGCTCCCACAGTATCAAACCTGGGGAGCTAGTCATACGCCTTCTCCAGATCCACAAAACACATGTAGACCGGATGGGCATACTCCCAAGTACCCTCCAGGATCCTTGCGAGAGTAAAGGGCTGATCCGTTGTTGCATGACCAGGACGACAACCACATTGTTCCTCTTCAATCTGAGGTTCGACTATCGGCCGAACCCTCCTTTCCAGCACAGCACCTTGGAGTAGACTTTACCAGGAAGGCTGAGAAGTGTGATACCCCTATAATTGGCACACACTCTCTGGTCCCCCTTTTTGAACAGGGAAACCACCACACCCGTCTGCCACTCCTCAGGCACTGCACCAGACTTCCATGCAATGTTAAAGAGGCGTGTCATCCAAGACATCCCCTCCACACCCAGAGCTTTTGGCATTTCTGGTACACAGCTTGGATGGTTCCCCGTTTCCCCTTCCTGAGGTGGAAATATTTGGTTTTCATGGAATGGCCACTTTAAAGTTAAAAAATAATCCAGTGATTTCTGCACAGCTTCGTAAATAGGAACACAAACAAAGTTGCGCAGACTGCGGTCACACAATAATATCCTAGCCTTTGCAATGTGTTTCCAATGTGTGGGGTAGAGCTTATGGAGGTGTTTTTGTTTTGATAGTTCAAATATCTTCAAGCTTTCTCCAAAAATGACTTACTATACATTTAATCAAGTTGTTATTATTTATTTTCATATTGAAATAAAAGTACTCCTACCAGTTTTACATTTATGTGAAATGAATAGTTTTAATGACTTGAGATAACACCTCAAGTCTGCAGTGAGGGAGACAATAGGTGTATCTAGTAGTTTGAATATGATTAATTTGTGTGTAATAGCTTGTCCATGTGGGGATACAGAGGGTTTTTATTTAAAAATGATTGGATTTTATATCAGTAGTTGCATAAAGGGACAACACACACTCACACAAGCTTGTTTATTGTTAATAATTGCAATATTGTAATTTCTTAGAATTAGCTCCACTTTCTACATTTGTGTTTCTTCTACTGTGGAACTCATCTTCACTGCTGGATAGTTGTGTGAGGCTACATGTTTTGACTGGCTGCACAAACATGCATGCATCACTTGCTAAATTATGCACACCATATGCAGTCATATACATCAGTACAGGAGCAGGAAACATACTGGATGAACCATGAAGAATTTTCAACACAACAAACTCCCCCTCCTACAACACAGTGATGAACATGATGCAGAATACAGTAGCAGAGAGTGAGGTACATTTAAACAAATGTCACTATTCCCTGCTTGCATTCTCTCTTCTACACACTTCTGGGACGTGATGTTATGCCACACAATGTCTCACATACTCAAATTTGTATGGAGAGAAAAAAAAGGTACTCATATTTCGATTCCTAAAAGAGCACTCATGGGTTTTGACTTGAATATTTCCAGGACATTTCTGACAATTTAAGACAACTACATCAGTCAAGTAACATTTACATAGCCATATGTCTCACTGCATGAAAATCAACAAGCAAGTACTGTTTAATGCTATCAATCTAATTTGTAATTATGTTTGTAATTACGCAGATATACCGCATTGCCCATTAAATTAGGTCTTGGCTCAAAAGGTTTTACGGAGTTATACAGTAGTAGTAACAGCTGCAACACTGCAAAAATAAAAACTATGGGACCACTGTCTGTGGTCAGCCATGAAGCAGCTGGAGTGTGACGCTCTGAAGTGCACCCATCATATTAGCCTGTGTATCTACAAGCGCATCAATGACCCCACCGGGACTGAGCCTTTGGAAACAGCACTCAGAAGGTCACAGAACAGGCCTGGGAGACGGTGGTGTGTTTGAAGTGCTGCAGAGTGCCTGCTAAATATGATGAAAGGTGGTACACAATACCGCAACCATATCTTTCATAAAGTAATTTTTAACAGGGGAAAGCAAACATAATGATATTTTTCCAATATGTGCACTTTACAGGCATGGATTCAAAGAGAGGATAGGGGCTGGAAATGTGTATTAAATTGGGTATGAAGATGATATCTCTACGTTTAACTTATTCCTAATACTTAGGCAACTATGACATTTATTAATAGACTAAATTATTTGCATTTGACATCAGTAGCAAGCCCACCATGATAGATAGACCCATAGGTTACTGATAAAATTGATGAAAGAAGATGAGTTTTTGTTCCTCTTTCAAAACCAGCTTAATCACTAAAATGTGACACCCATTTAGATGACAAGCAGTTTTATTAGCAGTAGGTGATTTATCTTGCATGACTGAAGGTGACATTGGCCTCACATTAAACATGGATGTGTGAAATATGGTGGATGTGCAATGACACTATGATGTCTATCTGTCTGGAAAAAAGTGTTCTTTCTCGCCTTTAGGTGGCCTCAAAAACCCACAAGAAACACTACAACCCCTGTAAACAATCTCTATCGAGCTATATTTTAACACCAAGCATTGTTATAGGCCTACTCGTTTTGTTGTAGTCTAGTCGGCCCTACATTTGGCTAGCAGAAAGAGAAAACAAAACGACGAACGAAGAGAGGATTTTTGTAATTGTGTAGAGACGGCGCCGTCACATCGCATCGTTCCTACTTCACTCTTGAATGGGACAACGTCAGCGCTCGGGAGAAACCGGACCGCCACCGATGATCAGGTGTATGGACGCACAGCGGTGACAGAAAGATGCACACAGGAACTGTCGATGCGTGCATATTCACATGCATATTGTTCAAGAGCAATCTGTGTTTTGTTGAAAACTAAAGAAGTGGTCGGATTATTATTATTTTATTTTTTTTGTGATTGGTGAATGGATTTAACGCCTCGAAGTTCTAATGCACGACGGGACATTTTTTTTAAATCTGCTGCTGAATGCTGGAAGCCCTTAGAGAGATGTGAGTAGGATAATAAAATATATAATACACAACGACAGTAAGTAGTAGGCTATTGCAGTCCCATCGGACTAAGTAAGGGTAATTTCAAACTTTTGTGTTCACATAATGTTTAAAAAAAAAAAAAAATATATATATATATATATA
>JAODUG010005434.1:0-10001 GCA_027564795.1 Aphredoderus sayanus
AGAGGTGGAAAGAGGACAGTGGATTAGGTTATGCTTCTTCAAACACGACCATTCAGACGTCAGATGTCAAACCTTCGGATGGTCCAGTGAGGAGGACTGTCCAGCGAGCCTCAGAACTGCCTCGGCTTTCTCTCGGCCAACGGTCTCCAGGACAGAGGGACTCCTGGTTACGGCCGAGGCCAGGATCTGGTAGGATGTTCCCTGGAGAATCTTCTGGCATCGAAACATCTTGGAGGGGGCACTACGGCAGTCGGCCTGGAGGTCATCTACCGGGAACATTTCACACAAGGGCTTGTGCGACATGACAATATATATTGTATGACGATAGAAAAACATCTATCATTTCATATTATGCTCTCTATTCATGTGTGGAGGGCTGTTTACTGGGGACTCATCCGTATGCTGGGGCCAGCTCACCCAGTAGTGTGATGGTCTTCAGCATGGCGGAGACCTGCTCCAGGGGGCCCTGGGTGACACTACGCTTGTGGCTGTAGCAGCTGAAGCTGTGGACCCACTGGAGCAGCCAGCCCCTCTGTGTCTTGGCCTCCCTGTGGAGCTCCTTCAGGATCTTGGTGGCCACAGGAAAGTTACTCTGTCAGAAAGGGGTGCAGGATTGGTGGTGTGGTTAGATTGGCAGTGTGGATACAGGCAGAAATACTACCCTTTATGAGCGCATCTAAATGATGCATCGCAAGCAAAACTAGTCTTAAAAATAAAATAAAATGAATGAACAATCTTATTAATGTTATTTTTCAAGGAATCTCAAGGCACAGTTAACAATTACCTACCGTACTACATATAACGACGTAACACTTTTTAATAAATAACTTTAATTAACAATTCACCTGTTTCCACGCACTGTTGGCCATGCGTATCTTCATGTTGAACTTGCAGTCATTTACCAGTGTGTCAACATTATCCACAGGCTCCTCTGAGCCATCCACCTCCATGCCATCACCTGACGCAAGGCTCAATTTCACTTTGTCCCTGATCTGGTCCAGGTAGAAGCACCTGAACCACACAAACAGCATTGCTAGCATATACATTCACAACTGGTGTAGCATTCTGGTGTTTCTGCTCAACATTAAAAGTAACCATATTGAATTTTTTCTGTGTTGGCATATTGTCTGAGATTTTCAAACTGTTGGTCCGGACCCCCAAAATGGCCGCTGAACACGTTCTCAAAACGTTTAAATTCAGCCCCACTTACCGAGATGTGATGACATCGTCCCATACATTCATGGGGTCTACTTTGGCGTCAGGGTAACAGTCCGTCCACTGTCTAATGAGACGCTTCAGTGAGAACACGGACACTAAATGACAAAACAATGACAGACATGCTTAGGACACCACCAACAAGAACCACAAGTGCCTCTCCAAAATGCTTAATTTTTGCATAGACTACCGGTACACTTTTATTAGGAAAAGAGGTGTGACATAGTCTGGAAATAACAGCCAGGACAGCCACAGTCTCAAAGTTGTAAACATTTGTTTTTAAATTGGTCAGTGGTGATTTGTTTTGTTTAGCTGTCCTATAGAAAAATGTGTGGCTACTCCTCCATCTAACACACCTCCAAAATATTTTAAACACAAATATTTCAAAATAACACAGTCCCGTCCACAGACAATCACTGACCCTCTCCTTTGATAAACTGCAGGAAGTCCTGGATCTCCGTCAGGGCCTGCACCGACTGCAGAATGCTCAGGCGGCTCTGACTCAACAGTGTGTCCACGCTGGAGTAACTCTACATGCAGCAGAATGACGGAGGAGTCAGTACGGATGGAGGTTAACTGCCTAGGTGGAGCTTTTGTTGGAATATTTGGAAAATAATGGACTTGGAATGAAAAAAACATGATTCAAAGATTTCTTTTGCCACAATTCTGACTATAAACTTTAACCATTTATCTAAGGAAATTACGTATTTAGCTATATACAGCGATTGACTATTCACAAAAAAAAGCTATTTACAGATTACTGTGGCTATAATTGTAATTAGTTAGTTTAAACATTTCGCTATAGAGTACTGGCTATAATAATTTAGCTTTCGTTTGTAAACATTTCCCCACAAACATATTTAGGTGCAGGCCTCATGCGACAGAGAACACAAGCGCTATCTCTGCCCTGCCTGGACCAATCAGCAGGAGGAGAGCCGACCTGCATGAAGAGTGTCATGGCGTGGTTGGCGTAGTAGGTGGCGCGGTCGTAGTCCTCCTGCAGGACGTACAGGAGGCTGAGCTCCCGGCTGTGGCGGCTCTCCAGCAGCGCCCGGCGCTCCTCCACCCGCATGGCCCGGTCCACGAAGCTCAGCAGGGCCTGGTCCCGGCCGCCCAGCTGCAGCTGCTTCAGCATGCTGCGCACCATGTGGCCCAGGTACATCTCCTGCACGCAACGGGGCTCGCGTTAGCTAGGGGCACCTAGTGTTGAGGGGCCCCCAGGGGACCTTTACCAGCCTTGGGGGGCCCCCAGAGGACCTTTACCAGCCTTGGGGGCCCCCAGGGAACCATTACAAGTGTTGGGGACCCCCAGGGGCCACGCTCACCTGGGGACCTTTACAAGTGTTGGGGGCCCCCCAGGGGACCTTTACCATCCGTAGGGACCCCCAGGGGCCACGCTCACCTGGGTACCTTTACAACTGCTGGGGGCCCCCAGGGATCCTTTACCAGCGCTGGGGGCCTCCCAGGGGCCACGCTCACCAGTGGTCCCCTGGGGGCCCCCCAATGTTGGTAAAGGTCCCCTGGTGAGCATGGGCCCTTGGGGGCCCCAGGGGCCACGCTGACCAGTGCTGGGGAACCCCAGGGGACACAGACCTGGTAGATGGGCTGGGACCAGATGAGCTCCACGTCGGGGGGGGAGCTCTCGTCGATGTTGACGGTGGCGCAGTACTGCAGGGACTTCCACTCCGTCAGGTGGTCATAGGCCTCCATGGCTGCCACTTCCCAGAAGTCCCTCTCCGACTCCGTGGGCTCCAGCCCGTCCTCCCACTCCTCCGTGTTCAGCGCCTGACATCGCAACGAAGGGACAGCGTGCGTCAGCTACCGAGCCCGGTGAGGCCATCCTGATCATCCGGGTCAGTCTGGAACCCATCCGGCCAATCAGCGGCCAGATGAAGCACCCCCCCCCACCCCAAAGATGATGACATCAGAGTACGTCGTACGTTTGGAGTTCCAACCCCGCCCTAGCCATTTTTAAACATTCTGATTGGGCGATATAAAAAGGTAGGAAGTCCAATCGTATGCAAGGCAGTTTGACTTGAAATGTATTAGCGCTCAGGTTATGCTTCTATTGCACAATACATTACAAGGGTTAAAGAAATGTTTTGAAACCCATGTAACACTAGAGAGGTCAAAGTACGGTTCACAACTTGAAGTCTCTATTTTACATTCTGCAAAGCTAAATAATAATGTGCATGAGAAACACCGTCTCAAATAGCTTTACAAAATTTAAACACATACAAACCCTTACGGACCCGCGTGGCTGAGCCCCCTGTCTGCCTGTACCCCTTACCTGGTTGTAGAGCCTAACCGCCTCGGCAAAGTCGCTGTTGGCCTCCGCTTGAAGCGCCTCGCATGTTATCGCCTTGGTCCCTATCTTGCCACCGAAGATCCCGCGGACGACATCATAGTCCTCCAGTGATCTGTACAGCCTAGGCCACAGAGAACATGGTAGTACCAAAGCTGTTATAGACAAGTCTAGCCAATCAGCAGCCATCTCGGTGACACCTCTGAGCAGTTATAAGGATGGCTATCTAAATAAATGGGGAGAGAGCCATAACTACACTATCAATGGTCACTGGGACATAAAACTGCATGCTTACAATCACGAGAAAAAAAAACGATTACATTTGGTGACAAAATAAGTTTAAAAGCCATTTTTCCCCACAGATTATGCTTCTATTGCACAACTGTTGGCTTGAATCACTGCATCTCTTTTGCTCCAACCACTCCATATTTGCTGTTACATAATTCTTCCATAGAGTTCCATTCAGAATTCTCCAAGTGGCCTGACTCCTCTTTAATGTCTCTGGTAGGAGTTATGGTAGTCCCCAGGCCTGGTTAGACCAATAGAACAGAGGTGCTTTACTGCTCTCTGGGGAGAAATAAAGGAAGCGATGGCCCATTGATGTGTTCGTGGCACAGTACAGGATGTCACGGTTTTTAGCTAAAAGCTTGAAGAATTCGCCGTTAAATATGAAAGCGCGTCACCAGGTTCAAATCCGACCAGCTGTCCAACATAACTGGATTCAGACTGCAACGCAACATCAGGAAGATATCTCCCTCAGTTCTACACAATAAAAGCCCTTTTCTCCATTAGATGCAGTATTAACAGCATTTGACCTTCGTTATGCTTGTGTAGGAGTGTAGGTGTACAGCCAGACAGCACACAAAACTAACAGTATTATCGTTCTACAAATGCCTGTTAATCTAAGTGAATCTAATCGTTTATCTATTATCTAGCATGATAGTGAGTACATTTAATATAACGACCTAGAACCATCAAATAAATGTTGGTTTTACTATGAAAATCAGAACGGAGTACAACTGGAACCGGCAAATAAAAATAAAGAAAGAAAAGGGAGGTTTTTCGAAATCGGATAAAATATCGAAAGATAAATGCGATCCCATTTCCTGGCACACTGTGTATGTGTATGTGTGTGTGTGTTTGTAGGCAGGTGCTGTTATACTTGGCGAGGTGGATCCATTTCTCCGTGTCCGGGGGGAGCGGCTCCTTGCTGCGTCCTCGGGCCCGCTTGGCGGGGGGGGCCTCCACGGGCCCTCCCCCAGCCTGCAGGAGGCCCTCCTCCAGCAGCAGGATGCCCGACGGCTGCTGCAGGCTGGCCATGCAGCTGGTGCTAACGGCTGCAGGCCGCAGCTGGAGGAGCTCCTTGTGCTGGTAGCTCATGCCCTGTTATGGCGCGATAATGTTAGCGCCATAACGTTGTTATTATTATTATTATTATTATTATTATTAGCGCATTACAGTACGCTAGCACGTTAGCATTTTACAGTAACCTAGAATGTTACGAAAGCATGCTACAGTACACTAGCATGTTACGTTAGCGTGTTACAGTAAGCTAGCTCGTTACTTTAGCGAATTACTTTAAAATGTAACTCGAAATTATTGTATAGCGTGCAATCAGACAATGATACACACAGACAATTATTTTTACCTTAAGTGGAAATTGTGTTTTACCAAAACTGTATTTGTTGGTGGCTCTTTCTATTTGTAGTTATAGCCTATATGCACTTTTTCTTTTATCTTTTATTTATGGATGATTCTCTATCTGAGCCAAAACATTGCACATAATACGAACTGCAGAGAAAAGGCCCTACCTGCACACAGGCTACAAAGGGAGGATAGAACAGTATGCTGTTGTTCAGGAAGGTATTCATATCCCTTAGGAGCTCCTCCTTAACCCTACGGCTCTCACTGGCCGGGCTATGAACCTCCATCTCCTGCAAGATGCCATCGAACAAGGAGCTGAACAGCTGCTTGGCTAGGATGGCGTCTCTCTAGGGGAAGAGAGGAAAACAAAGCACTCAAAATCCCCTCTGTGACATTGTGCTCATTGTGTCCTTGACATTAGAGGGGAAGCAGTGAACCCAGCCCGTCTATAGAGTACATCATGAGAGCAACTGGCCGTTATGCATGCTTTACTCCATTTACATCAGCTCAAGTGCTCTTTATATTTAAAGAAATGTTTTGAAACCCATGTAACACTAGAGAGGTCAAAGTACAGTTCACAACTTGAAGTCTCTATTTTACATTCTGCAAAGCTAAATAATAATGTGCATGAGAAACACCGTCTCAAATAGCTTTACAAAATTTAAACCTAAGCCTTGAATGACTGCCCAGAAACACCACTTGACTACGCAGCTGCAGTGGTGATCTGTGGGTAATGCCAGACAAATAGGTCATTTAGAAAGAGCTTTTGCCCTACCACACATGCAGGTATTAATATTTAATAGTTAAAATAATTAGCAGGTAGGGGTTAGAACATCGCCCTTTATTAGAGGCAGTCAGTTCTCTAAGATACCACACAATATTAATTTCAATGTGAATTCAAATCATTATGTATTCCTCAAAATTATATCGTAAATGCGCAAATGCTCAAATTGCTCGAACAGAATCATAAAAATGATTGAAGGGGACCCTCTGAATTGGATCTGCACCCCCCCCCCCCCCCCACCCCACAAATGTCTTCACCATGGTTACGCCCCTTGGGCTACACACGGCCTCACCCCCACAGACAGGTCCTACCTGTGCCAGTGCCTGTAGTGGCGCGATGAGGCTGCTATGAGGAATCTGGATGTCCGGGAAGTCTCCCACCCTGTAGCTGCGGTACAGCGTCACCTGGGACTCCTTCTTCAGCCTCTGCTCTGCCTTCACATCCTGCGGGTCGCCCAGCAACGCCACGCGGCGTCAGACAACAACATGTGTGATTAGTCGACCGTTCGCCCAGCAACGCCACGCGGCATCAGACATAAACAGGGGCTTGGACGGGGAACCCCCTGCGCAGAGCTGTGTGCAAATCAATCAACTGGTAGGCTTAAACGTTGCTACCCTTTGCTAGTGGGCGCCAGAAATACTAGTCGGTTAAACGTACCTCATATAAAAGCTTAACAACTGTCCTAATAAATATTGCATATATTATTTCAGCCATTTGAAACCATTAATAACATCCTTATATTAAATGCTGCTGAAATGTGTGGTACTTTACGACAATGGCATTTAAAATAAGAGTTGGTTAATAAAGTATATGATACATTCTCATAATATATGCAATATTTCTCCGGAAACCCTTACAGATTACATTGTGCTCAATTTGACTAGTCTAAAAGTAAGAAAACACTTGGAAAACAGCCCTGTAGTTTCAAGTAACACATTCGGTACCTTTCTCTGCTTCTGCTGTTGAACCTCTCTCTTCGCGAAACCCATGCTGACTTTCTCCTGGTCCTTCAGGAACCTGCGCCTCAGTCTGAGGATGTCCGCGCGCTGTTCGCTCTCAGCTGATACACACGGGTACAAAGAGCAGTCCGTTACAAAACGTACACTCCAACCAAAACTGGTTTGATTGATGATTATTTTGGCTTGCATTCCTGCCCCCACCCACTGCCACACAACATTTATATATAAAGACGTGTTTCACATTATATGGGGTAGAAACCTGATGTTCTAGGAGTGTTAAGGTGTCTATTAATAACCCAAGCAATTTAAAATGAGCAAAAACTCGGCATTGACCGTAACATTTGAACTAAAATAAACAACGGCCGGCCAAATAAATCAAACACGGCAGCAAATCCAATAGCAATATACTTTTTATTTTTATTGTTTTAAAGTAAAGATCGTTTCCAAGGAGACAAACCTCTGCTGCGACTGTCGCCCTCGTGCGTTGCCGCGGTGAGCCGCCTGGTGCCAAAGTCCTCGCCGGTGGGCCGGCGTGCCGCGGCGGCCTGTCTCTCCTTCTGGCCCAACGCCAGGAGGGACGAGGAGGACTCGGAGCCCAACGTGTACTCCGTCAACGTGTCCACGCTGCTGCCCGTCAGCCAGTTGTACGCCGTCCGTCGCCCTGGCAACACACACACACGCGGGGAGCTGTGTCAGCAAAGCGTCAGGCGCAAGAATAAAGCATTTAAAGTGACTTCCTGCCACTAGGTGTCACACTAGAGCAGCAGCATCTCACACCAAAACAAATCCGACACACTGGGGAACAGTAAAGTTTAGCTGTCTTGCTCAGGGACAGCTTGAAATCGTTGCGCTCGAGTCCGATCCACAGTGGCTCTGACCAATCAGCATCCTACTGGCAGCTTGATCCAATCAAAAGAATTTTTTGTGCCTGCCAGTTTCAAAAGGACGACTTCCCGGATGGTTGTGTGTAACAAACCATCTGGCACGTCAGGTTGGGAGGCGTATGCCTCGGTCGGCAAACAGTAGTACCTGCTGCTGCTGCCTGGGTCTGGGTGAACTCCAGAGAGGCCTGTGTGGCTCTGACTTGGCCCCGCATGGACCCGGCCTGGGTCCCAGCCGGGCTCTCCTGGCCCTGCGAGCCCAGGGTCTCCACGAACATGGGGGTCATTACCGTGTTCCTCAGGCGCCAGTTGGAGTCAATCACATAGTCCTAGACAGGGGGACATGTCAATAAACATGTAGTGATGCCAGGGAACGTGCATTCACATTTGGTACAGCATTACAGGTGTGCAGGTAGAGGCCCTGACCTGGAAGGTGCACTCTGACAGCGGGTAGTCAAACATGTTGCGCGTGAAGTCCGGGCTCCTGCTGGTCATCTCCAGCAGGAGGTCTGTGGCCAGGCTGAGGAAGCACCTCTCGATCCGGCAGGAGTACAGGGAGCCCAGCACCCTCAGCATACGCTCCAGCGTGGCTGCGGGGAGACGCTTCTCCTGGCTCCAGAAGTTACGCACATACAGCCTGTGGCCACAGGGGGAAGCGGTGACACACGGGACATAAGTTCCCCTCCCCTGACCGGACATGGCTTTATATACGCAGCACTTTACGGGTTGTTTCCATGTGACATGTGGACTCGTGCAGCCCTTTGAGACTGTAATGTGATCAAGGGCTATATAAACTTAACTTGACTTTACAGTGACCAGCAAATAGCAGCGGGACCCTACCAGGGATAAAGTCATTTAAAATCACCTGTCAACCTCTTGTAGAGGTTTTTTTGCATTTAAAATTCACTTAAAAAATTTAAAAATAGTTATTTATTTTATAAATGGTTTTTAATTTGTAGTTTTTATATGTTAGCTTTGAAAGCTAACATATACACTTTCAAACATGTTTTTAAAGTGTTTTTAAAATTTCCAGAGTGAAAGCAAACAGGAGCCACTGGAACACGGTCCTCGGTCGGCATGACGACAGTGCTTACTGTAGGCCTTGGTTGTCGTCCATCAGACCCTGCAGGAGCGCGTCCTTGGCCGTGTTCAGCACCTCCACGGACGTGCTGTCACTCATGCTCTCTGCGTCACTGCAGCAGAAGGTTTCAAGTTAGGTTGAAGGCACACTCACAGCACAACACAGCACACCCACAGAGATACACAAGTGCTATACTAAACAGACCTAACCTAAGCTTTACTGTTAACCTTCTAGTTCTAGTTTGTATAGGAAACATTATATTTTAAATATTTATATTTTATTAGTTATTATTTTATATATTACAATATATAATATACTTACAAAGGTAGAGTCAAGGATCTTAGATAAAAAACGGATATTTGACTTCGATCAAAACAATAACACCTCTCCCTCCAATGCCATAGGGTGCTGCCTCATAAGCTCCACCCCCCCCAACATTGGACACACATTTGCAAGGCTGGGATAGTGTTGTGTGGTGCGGTCTGCACCACTTTGTGTTCCCACACAGAACTAAACATCCCTGACTTCAACTTTAAAGTGAACCGCAACTCTATCCCACATACATTACACAACGGACCATTTCATAGTCAGGACGGACGCTCAAGCAGTCTATGGCCGATCTTGGAGAAAGGCCGTTGATATTTGAACTCTATCGGGGCCGGGGCTGACCTGTAGTTGTCCTGGATCCACATGAGGATGTCGTACATCCGCTCCCGGCACACCGGGGACGGATGGGAGGTGAAGGCCGTCACGGCCCCCAGCACCTCCTGCAGCTGCTCTGGGGACAGCAGGGCCAGGATCTTGTGGAGGATGTCCAGACACACCCTTTGCCTGGCCTCATCCCTGAGGGCATCGCAACAGAGAGAGTCTACATTAGTACACCATTAGCACACCATTAGTACACCATTAATACACCATTAGTACACCATTAGTACACCATTGATGGTCCCCATTGCAAATGAGAACTTCTCTAATAAACTATTAGTACACCATTAGTATTACACCATTAGTACTACACAATTAGTACACCATTAGTACATTACGGTTTAGGCTAAGTGACACCAAGGCAGGGCTTCTATTTTGAAGTTATACTTTTCGACTGATTATAGCGCCCCATATTTCTGCCCATGTA
>JAODUG010005435.1:6881-29255 GCA_027564795.1 Aphredoderus sayanus
CAAGTTCCATGTGAAGTGGCGATATGAGTGGTTTGTACCCTAATTTCTTTCCTACTCCTACTGTGAACACCTCACACAGCAGGGAAATCTGGGATAACAGCTTCTCCGATTTAGGAAAGGCTGAGGCAAGCTTATGTGTACATGTAAGAGTGTGACTCCACAAACACAAAACTCCAGTGAATAATGGAGGCCACAGGATATCCTTTCCGTTTTGTTCAACGCAACTCCATTCCAATGCCAGTAATGTCCTGTTTCATTTCTGTGATCATTGCATAGCAACAGACAATATAGACAATAATGTTCCCCAATGTAAAATCTGCTCCAAATTTGGTGCATTTATTTTAAATGTCATTTGAAAATGACACCGTTTTAATGACAGTGCTAGTTATAGGGACAACTCTATTGTATGTTCCTCGTAACTAAAATGACAAAAGTGCAAACATAAATACTGTATGTGCCACTTCTGACATTTGTTACCACCACTGTAAAGCAATGGTCTAGAAGAGGAACTTGTTGTTCTAAGCCAATGAGAGAAAAAACTATTCTCAGAGGCTCAGGACAGACAAAATGTTGGCCCTACCACGGGAAATGGTTTTGACCCAAGGAAACATTTTCCTTCCAAACAGAGGTTGATTAGGCAAAGGAAGATCTTGGCCCAGTGTCAAATACCACATCAACTCCTTCAGAAGAATGCATGTGTTTTTTTTCTGTATGACTCAAAATAAATGTTTCTGTTAAGGGGAGATGGCGTGTGAAAAAGGTGAGCTGAGATTAAGTTAAATAAAATGTCCAGAATGTCCTCAACATGAGTCTTAAACGTAAACCGCAATTAACACAATTAAATAATTTAAACATAAATGACTGAGCCGAGTGCATTCTTACCCACAACCATGAGGGTGAACTCAAAGCCCCTCTTGACTGACTTCCTGTAAACTTGGTTGGGAAGGCTTGCAAAGCCCACATATCCCTCCAGATTCTTTTGTTGCTGAAATAATAAAATAAAAATAAAAAGCAGGAATGTTATATTAATCACCAACATGAAATGTACTGTCACACATTTTACAGTCACATTGGTTCCATTCACATATTCTGCAGTATCAATTACATATTAATTGATATACTTACAGCTGTTTTGTTCCGATCACCATATAGTCCCAACACACAGGAAAAGCAGTGTTTTCACACAGGAGAGAGCAAAGAAGCACAATACACATAGAATTCATCAATAAATCAAGTTGGATTATACTTTTTGAAAATGCCATTAGAATAGGTTATAATATAGTATAATATAGTACACTTAATCAGTGGAGTCAAATTATTCACTTTCCACATGTTCCTTTAATGTCAGTTGCATGGTTAAGCATGGCCAAATGACGGTTTCATTTTGTTTAGGCTGGAGTTTTGACAAGGCTATTTTCTCATGTTATAAGCACCCTTTAGTTATTATAGCTGCATGTCTATAGCTGCATGCAGTTGAAATTACATTTTTCAGTTAGACGGTCTGACAAGCCTGCTAGAGGATGTGGTGGCAGGTGGAACCAGACGTTACAGTTGTGTAGGCTTGAACGTGTTCTCTCACACATGCAGTTGTTATTGCGTGCCAAAAATGGGGGCCAAGTAATTAAACACTGTTAAAAGACACACTGACAAATTGATCAATGGTGCAATATCCAACCTAATCCTGATGAAATTGTAGATATGCCTAGATGTAGATATTATTCAAAATGATTGTCCAAATAGGCGGTGTAGCTCAGTGTGCAGTCAATTGCCTAAGCATCAGACTGTACGTTATGAACTAACGTAGGCCTACATACACCGCCCACAATCTTTCTGACAGTAATACAGTACAGTGGAAACATATCTTGAGGCCATCCTTTTGATGGACTTTATAGCACATTTTAGTTTAATTGGGAGCGATCTACAGTAACGTACAGTGTGCGGACACATTTGCTCACATGCTCAAATTACAAACTGATGGGGCATCAGAAATGTGACCTCTACACATTACACAGCTTCGATTAGAAAAGCAAATATATGCCCTGAAGATCAGCTCATTTTGCATTCACGTTAGCTGTTTAATCCGACACGAAACAAAGTTAGCTTGTTAGCCACATTGTGTCGATAACGGGGCATTTACAACCAATCCTAACATTAGCGTTTAATGGGCTGATTGTGGTGGCCAGTGCCATAACTAAGTCGCTATATTGAACAGTTTTCCACAAAGCAGGCTAAAGACAGGAAATGACACTCCCGTTAGGTTATGCAGCCAGCTAGCTAAAATGAGGCTACATTTTAGCAAGCTAGCAATATATCCAACTGGTGTCGGGCGACTGGGCGTTGGTTTCTGAGGCTGTGTAAAAGCAACATATTTGCAAACGCCGAATTCTTAAAATAGTTATTATTATGCAATTAACAACTAGTATTTATTCTAACACCAACAATGTTTTTTTAATACAGTGAAAGAGTGGCTGAATACAATAGTCTCACCCATAACGTTGACGTTCCCTGCCGCCTCAAAAACCGATCATTCACAACCCGACATTCCCCTTCTTACTACACTAGCTTGAGATACGCAATATGAGGCACGCAATGTTCGCTGTGTACAACGATATTACGGCAAAATATCAACGTAAACGCAACGTGAATCACAACGGGGGAGAACAAATGTAATCTCGCGATAACCTTTCTTCATCCTATTTATGTTATCGCGACATAAATGTATTTGATCAAAATAATGTGCAGTCCAACTATACGTTTCTTTTGTGTTAAAATGTTCTCAGTTTAACTGGATGTACATTTTATGATGATATATCCAAGCATATCCAATAATTTGTTATATATCAATACTCTTAGTGTAACACAGTGTTATGGCATTGGGTGCATATGGTGTATTTGTTCAAATGCTTTACACATACAGCATTGTTAATTTAATATTGATTTAATATTGTATCTATTCTAATACGGCCATGATTTATTTATGCGATTATCTACTGGCGACAGAATAGTTTCAGCGTCTATTGATTCCATGGGAACCATTACCAGCTAAGATTGCTCACTTGGATTGGTCGTAAATAGAAAACGATTGAGTAAACGCTTTTTCTATTAGCCACTCGACTGTCAAGCTATTTGGCATTTGAAGAATAAACATCTATACTTTTCATCGTTGTTCAGGGAGATCTACGAACTAACGTTCCTTTATGAAACGTATTCTGCTTTGGTGTGCTGAAGAATGGGTAAGAAACTGTTACTATGCTTAAACAGTACCAATTTAGAATGCAAGAATGTTCACCTGTGTGCAATACTTAGGTCAACAGTACAGTACAATATGATACTGTACTGTTACTGTTAAGAGTACTGTACTGTTGACAATACACAATATTGTATCTTTCTCAAATTTAAAAACAGGTCACTCCTGGAAGTAAGAAGTGCCAGTAAAAATGCCAAATACAATTAAAAAAGTCAAACCAGGACAAAGGTTGGCTGTGAAATCCAGTGGAATTAATAACAAGTAAGCTTACCATTTTATGATATCTTATCACATACAGTATTGTTTCATATACAGTACAATTATTGACAGACCAAATCAAATTAACTGCCAAATTATTTTCAGACCATCTAGTGATCTCAGAAGACTGTTGTCCTTGCTTGAAAAACCTATCTCTAGACAAGAGGTAACTGATAGCTTTTGTCACACCTAGTGTGACATATAAAACAGCTTTTATTTCACTGAGCTTGTATTGAAAGTTAAGATGTCTTATGCAGGTGGGAGCAGCCAGTCATAATATATCTCACAGCAGTGGAGCCAAATCCCAAGGACATCGTAGAAAAGATACCTGCTACAAGAGTGATAGCAACAGCAACACAGCTAGTGAAGCCTATGAACTAGAACAATTCAGGTAGGCTACTGTGTTTTGTTTGTCAAGACTTAACATGAACATAAAAAGTGTTCAGCCTTGAAGTTTAATATTGTGTTTTTGCGCCATTTTCCAGCATAACATATAGAAACCAGAGATGTTTTACCAGCCACCCACTGCATACAATGTTTTCTGGCATACTTACCTCTCTGGTCAAGAACCGACTGTGCAGGTAGGAAAAATACCATTGTGAAAAAGAAGTACACAGATGTTAAATTCTATATACTCCCACAGGGAATGGATTGACCAAGCAGCATCGGATTCTGTCCTGCAGGTTCTAATCTGCCTACGGCTTTTGATTAGGGACCCACAGTATCAGGTGCAACTTGATAAACACTTTCTGTTGTTTTGTTTCACAAAAGCTGTTTCAACAGTAGATCACTTCTGATTATTGTAATTGCTTTTCCTTTTAGATAATTCTACATCAATTGCAAGGAGTCAACTTACTTGCAAGGGTAAATGACACATTGTATTGTGTTTTTGTAGCTTCATATCTCTTTTTCTTTACCTTACAAATGTAAAACATGAAATTAACACATGCTTACAAGTAAATGTGTACGAGTTATCTTACTTCTTCTGCATTAGTATTTGGAGTCTGTGTCCACTATGTACATAGAACATGGCGACCAGCCATTTGCCATTCAGAAGCTGGTTACAATGACCTGTAAGTAAATTTCATTCATAAAAATCACTGATAAGTAGAGTTTTATGTGGGTCCTTATCACTCATGGGTCTTTTCCCCCACCCAGACATGTTTCAGAAGCTGTCTGCAGTGGAAGATCAAAAGTGCTGGGTCATCAATAGTGGAGCTCATATGGTCCGTGAAAACAGCCTCTTGTTTTAGTTGATGATGTAGGCCTATGTCTCATTTTCATCTTTTTCTTGTTACTGCACTAATCTGACACCTGGACATGAATGTCATTGTCAACTTACCCTATTAAACAGGCAACAAGCAACCTTCAGCTGCTACACTCTAATTAATGCCAAGTAAAATATTACAAAACAAGATTTCTCGTGTAGGACATTAAAAAAATATATACTGTTCTCTATTGCTGTTGTTTGAAACTGTATTTTGCTCATTATTTTACTTGGTGAAGAGACAAATGTGATAATACAAAACACACTATTATCTTTTGTTTGTTGAATTACAGACCTTAGTGAAGCTCCTATCAACAACAGACAGTAGTGTATTACTGGGATCACTCCTTGCACTCACCACACTGGCTGAGAGGTACAGTATATGCCTTTTAGAGATGCCTTATTTCCCTAAAACAAGTGCTTTGCAGTTGAGAGTCCATTAATCAGTTTATTTATTTTAGCCCAGAATGCAAAGAGAGGATTGGCGAACTACCAATAGTTGAACATTTACTCGTAATACTGCAAGAATATGACTTGTTATCAAAGAGGTGAGTAAAATGTGTGTTATTCTGATGTACGGTATGCGGGACCAATAGAATGTATTCTATGCTATGTAGAAACGTTCCCTTATATGATAGTGCTTCAGATACAGACATACAGAAACACTACACATTATACTGTATACATATACGCAAAAACCTGAGGTGTTATGCAGGATGGGTGCAGAGCTACTGAGGCACCTATCGCCTGTAGTCCGTGTAAGGGAGCAGGTGCGTGAACTGGAGGGCCTGCCAGTCTTGCTGAGCCTTCTCCACGGGCAGCACCTCAAGCTGCTATGGAGCGTGGCCTGGGTTCTGGTCCAGCTGTGTGAAGAGCCAGACACCAGGGCAGAGATACAGACCTGGGGAGGTGTGCAGCAGCTGCTAAGACTGCTCAGCAGGTACTGTAGGTGGCACGCTGGCACAGAGTTTGAGGTCATTAAAGAGAGTCTCCTTGACTTGTGTCTGGATTGAAAGCCAGTGTTATGAAAGTGTTATTGTTTTTGGTTTGAGACTCATGACAGATGCTATGGGCTAAGTGGTTCACGTCATTCTCCCAAACGTAAAGAGTGAGTTAGAGTAGACATTTGTGGAAGGTGTTGTTGTTTTTGATTTTTTATATATGCCATATGATATTAATGATATTAATTTGCTTGAAACGGGATTCCAACAGCAAGTCCTTTACTGTTTTCATATGCAGTAATTCCAAGACCATTTCCTTTTTCATCAAGGGATATTGTGACTCTGGTGATTAGCTATCTCCATGGAAGTGATGATAGGGTTTGGCATTCTCTAGGTTCTTAGTGGTTTATGGCAGGTCGAGCATTCTCTGTTATCTATATCTTGTCTGCCTGTTGCAGCGACAGGCAGTTTGTCTCTGACCGCTCCTCCATCGAAGCACTGTCCAGTGCCAACGCTGCAGGCCGCATCCAGAGAGAACATATCCGAGAGGACCTCAGCCCACAGGAGGAGCTGGACAACTCCATGGCTCTTCAGTCAGGTAGTGGGGAACCTCACGTTGGCATTGACTGGATGTGAATCCCTGCTTTGGTTGAGGATGAGAGCAGTGTGAGCCAGTGGCAGGGGTATGCAGTTGTGTTATTGCCATTACATACACCATCCAGATTTGGGAGGAAAATTGGAAAGGCAACCTAATTTTTTAGATTTACTGTCTTAGATTTACTGTCTTTACTTACTTAATATAATTATTGCTGGCAGAATCCAGACTTTGCAGAGTGAGTTAGTCTTTACTTATCATAAGGTTTAGACTTTTTTTCATGCTGACACAGTAGCTTTGTATTAGCCAAAACAAAAATACACAGTGAATACAATTATTATTTCTTCACTAAATCACATTTCACTTATACCCCAAGCCTGTTGTGCTGCTCTGACAGAGCTTGTATTGGATGACACAGCTGCTTACCATATGGTACAGGTAAGCTGTTTAGTGCTGGCCGTCAAATACTGTATGTTACTGCTTTCAATTTGTCAAATAGCTAAGACACTGTTTTCTCAGGAGAATGGAATCTATGTGATCGCAAAGTTAATTCTACCCCAGAGCAACGGACCAAAAGCAGTTTCATTACAGGTCTAAAGAAATATATATTTTATCATAGCTGACTGACAGATTTTGGGCAGATTTTGTATTGACCAAAATCGTTCCCATTGTTAATTGGTCATATTTTTGTTTTGCAGTGCTATGCATTCCGGACTCTCCGCTTTCTCTTCAGTGTGCAAAGAAACAGACATCTTTTTAAGAGGTGTTCTTGTTCATTATAATACTACAATATAAAAACAAAATGTAAAGAACATAATTTTAGCAGAGGTATTGCGAAATAGAGTTACATTTTTGAAACATTCACTGTTATGAAGACTTATAGCTATAAAATATCTTTTATTTCATATAATTGGATAGTAATAACACCAGAACCTTCTTTGACATGTAACGTTTAATAATGCCTTTCAATTGCTTTCCAGTATCATTGTGGAATGTTTACTTTTCCATTTCCAGGATCTTTCCCATGGATCTATTTGAGTTGTTTATTGACATTGGACATTACGTACGAGACCTCACAGCTTATGAAGCACTGCAAACCAAAGTTTCCCTCTACACTGTAAGAAAACACATTCTTGGAATATACAGTTAATAGATTTTTGTTTAAATTTTTTTTTTTTTTCCACTGATGAGTTTAATTCCCCGCAACATGACCGCATTGTGACAAAAGTGTTTTAATCAAATGTTCTGTATGTGTGTGTGTGTATGTGCGTGTGTGTGTGTGTGTGTGTGGGTGTGTGTGTGCGTGTGTGTGAAGTAAAATATTCAGCAATATTCTTGTGGCTTTGGATCGAAGAACAGTGACATTTAAATTCATAACATTGACTTGCATCCAATGCTGTCTTTAGCATTGGAAGCAAGTTTATATAATATATGTATAATGTTTATACAGTACAGTACACATTAACTAGTAGTGGGCTGTTTGTATAATGTATAGGCAGAGGAGAAGCACAGTCTCAGAGATGGCATTGAGGCTGTGAATCAGAACCGTCCTCCTCTCAGGGTGATCAGTGGCTATTCCATACTCAACCATTTAGGCACCGGGGCCTTTGGAAGTGTATTCAAGGTACAGTACAAACCCACAGGCAACAAGTATTTTTGGTGTTGTTTGGGCATTTTATGTACTGTAATGTATTTCTTTAACATTATTATTAATTGTTGTGAATTTAGTCAGAATCTAACCTGGTGTAACCAGTCTCAAAATTCACTCTGTGAATAGATTCTGGACACACTCCATTGGCGATTGTTTACAGTCTTTCCTTCCTAATGGACATACACCTTGGGATTGTTTTGTAACTGTTTGACCAGCCTTTCACCAATCAGCAGTGTTTGTAACTAATACGTTACTTCACCGTCTTTGCATTTAGCCCCCCCACCGGTCTCTGATTGGTCCGCCATATAGATAGCTGTGCGAACGCTAAAGCAAACAGGGTTTCCAGACTAAAATCTCTGAAGATTGAGTTGAGAGCAATAGTCGGGCAGAGCCAGGCTAGTCAGAATCACCCTGTGCAAAAAAGTCAAAGAAGTTACCGATAATGAAACCTGCAGCTCCATGTGAGATTAGAAACATGTATACTTTTCATTAGTAGTGCTAGTATACTGTATACTATAGATGTAACCAGGCAGTCCCCACCTGGGACCACATGGACGTCACATGCGACAGGTGGATATGCTGCAGCGACATATTGTCGGGCTTTTATATTTGTCTTTTTTCTGTCTAATGTGACACTGACAGGTCAGTAAGCAGAGTGGCCAGAACCTGCTGGCTCTGAAGGAAGTGAATCTCCACAACCCAGCATTCGGTAAGGATAAGAAGTCCAGAGATAGCAACGTGGACAAGATTGTCTCAGAACTCACCATCATCAAGGAACAGGTATGTCAGTGAACTTTACATTCATATTGTAGTTTCCTACAGTGGTTTCCTAATTGTCTTAATAATCTACAAATACATAAATTACAATATGCATTTTAATTTAATCTGTTTTATAGATGGCACATCCAAATGTTGTAAAATATTACAAAACATTTTTGGAAGGTAAGGCTATTTATTTTATGCTTCTTCAAACCAGGTTTTGCCCTACCTGTCTCAACAGTAGTTATTATTATATAGATCAAAAAAAGGTGTATACATAAAAAATATGAATCATCTAAAACTTGAAATGTAGAGGGAACTCACTTGACCTCACAAGAATGAGCTTAATCTATGAGTTAACATTACACTATATCTACACCACTAGATGGCAATATAAACCCTGAAGACATACTCAATACTTAAGAGAATGTATGTTATTTTAGGAGACAGGCTCTACATTGTTATGGAGCTTATTGAAGGAGTACCACTTGCTGACCATATAAACTCTCTAAAAGACAAACTCCAAAGATTCACAGAGAACAGAATATGGAACATATTCATACAGGTTAAAACATCTACACTACACTTTGTAGTTGATGTCTTTTTAAATATAAACTGTATTTAATCTGTTTCTCTTAACTCTCTCCTCAGGTGTGTCTAGCATTGAGATACCTTCACAAGGAGAAGAGAATTGTCCACAGGGACTTAACCCCCAACAACATAATGTTAGGAGAGAGGGATAAAGTCACCATCAGTGAGTCTGGCATAAACAAAGCAATATTGAAGTATTTCTCCCTCAACACTGTATCTTGTGACTTATCTTGTTCTTCATTTTCAAAGCTGACTTTGGGCTAGCCAAGCAGAAACAGGAAAACAGCAAGCTAACATCTGTGGTTGGCACAATCCTTTACTCATGGTGAGTCAAGGATGACACAGTGTACATTCAGTAAAATTAAACTGTGTTTTAAGGGATCACAATACACTGGTGACACTTGTGTGCAGCATTGTTGTCATTGATAAAACATCTGTGAACCATGATTAATTTAAAGGTCATATCATTAAATTGTGTTTCATTTTGGTCCTGCTATCCAATTAATCAAAACAATACAGTAATTATGTTATACTTGTGACCATTTCTGACTGACTTGTTCACAGTTGTAATCAGTTCCCCCAGTAAGGGAATTTTGGCTTAAAGACATGTTCCATGTCACTTCTGACAACACACACAACGGCAAACCTTTACATTTTACAACAGGGGCCTTTTAATACCATTGGCATTAAAGGTATTGTGAAGAAAGCTTTTTAAACAAGTGTTCTGTATCTGTGTGTGTGCGTTAGTCCAGAGGTTGTGAAGAATGAACCATATGGCGAGAAAGCTGACATCTGGGCTGTTGGGTGTATTCTCTACCAAATGGCCACTTTAGAGCCTCCATTCTACAGTAGCAACATGCTGTCCCTGGCCACCAAGGTCTCTCTCACAAACACCCCCACACACACACACACACACTGTATAGTACCAATATACACACATACCGGTACAGTATGTATAATAATCGTAATGGTAATTATAGATTTCTTTATGTGGTGGTAGATTGTCGATGCTGTCTATGAGCCAGTTGAAGAGGGAATCTTCTCTGAAAGAGTCACGGACATGATTAAATGGTGAGAGATTTGATATAATTGAACTTTGAATTGAACTTCAGCCAGGACTAAATAGAATATAAGCTCTACCTATAGTGCTTGGGAGTCACATTCAATCTGCCTGACAAAATTAATGAAAGAGAAAACTTTAATCTGGTGGTATATATTTAAACAATTGGCACAAATGTAACACTTTGCGTGGTTGAATAGTACTAGTTCATGTACTATACATTATGTCTGTGACAATGTTTAATACATTTACTATTTAACTACAAATATCTTTTAACATTAATGCTAGGTATTATGGTGTATTATTTCATATTTTCCTGTTAGGTGCTTGAGTTCTGATCCAGACATGCGGCCAGACATTGTGGCTGTTAGCTCCAGGATCTCTGACATCATGATGAGGCTAATGGATAGCCTCTACGTTTCCCAGAATTCAATGGAGAGAAGAGCAGAGAGGGACAGGCAACGAGCACAGAAGTACTTTCTGGAGAGGCACAGAGGATGGTCAAGCTGCTGTCACTCGAACGTGGCACAGGTAAAGCAACTGTTTGAATCAATGCAAAAAACAATCATCATTACACTTTAACATTGTACACTGCCCATGAGTGATACTGTACAAGGCCTTTGCTATTCAGATCAGGGCCTCACATCTCAAGTCAAATCTGATCTTATTTACTGCAGGCTCTGGAGAACAAAGACAAGATGTCAGGTAAAACTGAATCCCTGTTTCCACTCTCTTCTGTAAGCAACCAGAATAATAATCAAGGTATTCCAGGGTGGTTTATAATCAACCAACAAGCACAGCTGTCACAGGGTAAAGATGTCCAGACAAGAAATTCTATGATAATGAAAACTAAAGTGTGTCTGTGTTTATAGATGACATCTCCGATGAGGAGCTGGCATCATCCATTACTAAAAATAACACCACTACCTCTTTAATGAAACTATATGGTGAGTTTAAAAAAAAACAATGAAACAACATAACATCCGAGAAGATGAGAACAGACTCAACACTAGAGCTATTAATAAAGAACTTTGACTCATCTTACTAACTAACTTATAAACTACTTATTTACCAGTGCTCGGATTCACATTCATGCAATCACAATGCATTTATTCACACCAGAGAGTTGGAGTGAGAGCTGTCAATAAGCAGTGAGAGCTGCCAATACACTGTTGCCCACTAAGCAGCTCTAGGCGGCTTATGCTTCTTGCCAAATATTACATATTATTATATATAATATTTTGATTTTGATTTAATTTATTTAATTTATATTTTGTTGAAAGAGCCCTCTGATTCCGATGCCTGTACTATACCTGACCAAATTCAACCTGTGTAAGTAAATTCATATATTTATTAATACAGATATTTTCATGACAGGGGTAAATTGAATGTGATGTGGTATTTTTGTTAAAAAGTACTTGTAAAATGTTTTAAATAAAAGTTTATTGTATTACACATGATATTTATTTCAATATATACTGAATATATGTCCCCTAAAACAATACCATATGTTACACATTTTATTTTAAAAGGAGTGCATATGCTGGACCAAAGATGAAACCAAGACCAGGTACATTTAAAACATTCTTTACATTTTTGACAACGCTTCTCTGTCCAACATTTGGCTGTAGGCTACTGACACATTAAGTAAGAACTAGCTTTGATGTCTGCTTTGCCATCAGCGGGCCAGTGTTGTACAAGCTTCTAGAGCAGTGGTTCTTAACCTGGATTCGAACGAACCCCAGGGGTTCGTTGAGTCACTCTCAGGGGTTCGGCAGGGGTCAAGACATACACAGTATAGCCCGGTTCACACTAGCAATGTGTTTGGCAACACACAATTTCTCTTCGCCGTGTTAGATTACAAATATTTAGTTGCTTAGTAAAAATGTGTTACACAAAATAAATTCAGCCCACTCGTATTATTCGTGACGTCACGCTCCGCTTGGCCACATAGCCGCGGGAAGTCATTTTACATAGGGGGCGGGCTAAAAGTGGGAGATTTCGAAAATAACATAATAGGAACTTAATAGTAACCGGCAAAAAAACAATTTTGAATAAAAATAAAATATTATTTCTTCAAAATATAGGTATATATTATATACCCATGTTTCAAAAAATCTATTTTGAATAAAAATAAAATATGATTTCTTCAAAACATAGGTATATAATATATACCTATGTTTTGAAGAAATAATATTTTATTTTTCCAATTACAAAGGGTTTGGTGAATGCACTGATGAAGCTTGCAAGGTCAGTACCTCCAACATGGTTAAGAACCACTGTTCTAGAGGATATTTGAAATAATCTGGCTTTATTTACAGTTTTTGCCAGTTTGACAGTGTGCTGTACAATCTCAGTGTCTGCAGGAATTTGTCTCCCCCAGAAGAAAGTAAGGCAGATTGATGACCCTGTTCAAAGACTTCTGGCCCAACTGCATAAAATAATATACATCACTCAGGTAGTACTTTCTGTGTTTTTGGAAAATATTTAGAAGAAAGAATGTTAAATCTCAATGGTTTAAGCTTTAAAATGTTGTTTTTATACCTGTTGTACATCCAGGAAATACCTGTTTGTCTGTTTGAAAGAAAGGATATAACAGAATGTTGCCTGATAGGAGGATTTATGTTCAAATGCATCTATTTGTTTGTATCTTTTCTAGCTTCCTCCAGCTTCTCACCACGACATCAAACGACGACTGGTTGAAAGATTTAAAAAATCCCTATTCCAGTATGGGAGCAGTCCCTTTAATCTGAAAGTGGAGCTCAGCAAGGTTTGTTTATTACTGACTTTCCCCAATGTTAAATGGTAAAATGCTATTTTATCTAAACCAGCTATTCACAGTTCCAAGAGAACCCAAGTCTATCTAGTAGTTTGATGTTACTTACTGTCAAATTGAACAACATGTACTGAGCAGCCTCTGAAACAGAACAACTTTAATTTAAAATATACACACAGTGGACTAGTGGCTGCTGGTATTAATTCCGTCTATAAGTACTAGTTTGTCAAAACTATGTTGAGAAGTTTAACAGAATGTTAATTCCCTCACCTCTGTTTTCTTTACAGCTCGTCCAGGGTTCTACAGAGCTGATGGATTTAGGTTCACAGAGCTCAGACTGGTGGCCAATGGCCCATTCCTTTGCAGCTGACACCAGCTTCACTCTTAAACTGGGTATCTAGCTTTGTTTTTGTGTAGACAAAAAGCCAACAGATGCAGGCTAAAAGGCTAATTGTATACCAAACACCTGGCAAAAAGTCTAGAGCTAGTAAATTTTTTACCCCCTTGTTTTCTCAAGTAGATGAGGGAGGGGACAGGAATCTAAAAGACGGCATCACCTACCGGCAGATGCAGGTCAGTATATTTTCAAGTGTTGGGAGAAGTTTAATTGAATATACAAAAACATTTGACATCATTTGAAATCATTGAATTCACTAAGATGGTTATTATTTATGCATCATTGTTTGATGATGCTAGTTTCATTTTAGATTTTATATGCAATTTGAAATAGAATTATATTTTGGAGGATTATGAAATATAAACTCAATTTAGCTTTTTATTTATAGAAATGTATTTATATAAATATATATGTTTGTATGTTTAATGTTAAATCTTTCAGGGCATTATAGAGGAAGTATTAAAAGAGAACAGATATTACAGCACACCACACAGCATATCAGGAGTACAGGTAAGACCCAAATGCAAACACCACACGACACGCAAGTATATATCAGATTTTATTCTGAAAGTAGCAGGCAGAATAGGCAAGCTCGATGTCGGGACAGGTGATGTATACAGGAGACTAGGTAAACTGGAACAAAGGCAAAGATAGGTGGCAGGGAATAAAGGCTGGGGCACTTACTGAGACAGATAAGACAAACTGGCACAGACTAACAGAAAACACTAGGTTAAGGGTTAAATACACACATGGGATAACAAGGGGCAAGGGTGAACACCTGGTGGTGGTGGAGACAAGCAATAAAACAGGTGAACACAATAAGGGCATTCAGGGTGTGACACAGCATTTGATTCAGAGCTATTTTTAAAGGCTTTATAAAGCTATTTATCATTTTATTGTAATTGCTTTAAACAAACAGTACATTTAGAAGTCTGTATGAAATGAAGATATGTTTTATTTCTGTTTTAGGAGTGATCAAGAAGCTATGACTGCGGGATTAAGAAATGAAAATCCTCATCATTACTCATTCTCATGCCCAACCTATAAAGGAATTTATAACACACTCATACACACTATGTGGGGAGTTTTTGCTGCTTGGTTTGTATCAAGTTGGGGTGGTTTTGCTGTTTACTGGGTTTTTTATGATGGTACTTTAAATGGATTCTCAGGAGTCAATGGGTCGACTTTTTAACTTCTCAATGTGGGATTACACTTGAAAGCATTGAATCAATATTTAAATCACTGTGACTGTAAAGTCTAGTCAAATATAGTAATCACCTTATGTATATAACGTTATATAAAAAACCTTTTTTGCATTCATACAATGTGAAATGTTAAAAATGCTGAATAAATATTTAAAGTGAATATATGTAATTTATGCAACTATTAAATGACACGTGATGCCACAATGTTGTCCAGCAATAACGTAAGTAGGTCTAAAGTAAATGCAGGAATGTTTCTTGAGCTGCAATGTAATGTAACACACCTTTATTACAGCAATATGACTAATACAGTCTTTTCATGAACATATTTTACATTGAAGCTCTTTCAAAAGAAACATCATACCATGTTGAATCAGATACTTTTTACAGTTGGTTTTCTACAAAGGTGTGATGAAAATATGAAGATATAACACCTTTCCACGAACCAGAAGACCAAAAAAAACAAACAAAAAAAAAACAGCTACCAGTTCTTTATATCATAATTGTTATGTAATTACCTTACTCATAGACATCTTGCACAAACTTTTGCAACTCATTCTCTCTGATTATTTCTTATGATCTTGGTGAAGTGAAAAATGTGGGAAACTTTCTGCTAAAAACAATGTCTATCTGTATTTGTTATGTAGTCTACATCCCACTGTACAGTTAAAAGCTTACAGATGTTTGAATTTGTTAAGATTGTTGATTGTTAATGCTAGAGATATTTGATGAGGTAAGATACAGCATTCATGTGATACATCATTGCTGCCATGCTGGGATCAGCAGGGAGTGACAAACAGAGTCTAAAAACAAAATAATAATGGAAATGATCTCTTCTTCCCTATAAGTTTCCATGCTTTTATAGTCCAATAAACTATTTCAGTACTGTACCATACAACATTATGGGCTGTAGTTTCCAGATGGAGCAAGGCCGGTGGTACGTAATACAGATGTAGTTCATATTTTTGACGCAAGGTGGGTATTCCTTTTCCCTGTATGCGTTTCCCAGCTTGCCACGACTTGCACCGGAATTGGCATGGGGCCATATAGCAGTTGAAGGTGTGCTAGTTTGGAGGCTAGCAAATAAAACTGAATATTGCGTTAGTGGCTACTTGGTCAGGCTACGTCTTAAGGCAGATGCCTTAAGACGTCTGCCTTAAGTCCTAGTCAGAACTACTGACTACTGTCCTTAACATTTTGCAACAGAAAAAGTATATATAATAAATCCCCCGCATGTCCTGAAATTAGCAAAAAACACTCGCCACACCTTAGATCAACTTGCGCTGTACCCCGCTTGTATCTTGACCCAGAAACTAGGGCCATATAGGCCTTTTCATGTGTATTCCATCATTCCATGACAGTACCTAAACCAAAAGTTTAGGTACAGCATTCTAAAAGGAGCCCACTGGATTCCATATTTTGTGTGTGTGTGTGTGTACGTATGATGCATGGGATGAGACACAGATACATGGGTCTAGATTAACTAGTGTCCTTGTAACATTTCCTAGGAACGCTTCCTCTGCTCTTCCTCCAAGTTCGCCAGGTCTTCCAGCATTTCCTGGATCAAAGGAGGCATGGAGCCTGGGATCTCCATCTTCAACGTAAGCACACGTTCAGCTCCTATGGGGAACGGAGAGCAGGGTGTGAATGTGTCCATAGTTCTATTCAATTAAAACATTCAAATCACTGCATACATTGTACCATGTTATTCTCTATTCTGAGAACAATATTGAAATCACCCCACTGTGAGTTCCACAACATGAACATGTCTCTTCAAGCTGATGGCTTGAACATTCATTGTCTCGCTAAATGCGCTCTTACCTTTAGCGCTGATGCTGCGCAGGTCTGTGATCTTCATGAGCGCTTTGGGGAACATCAAGGGCATGCTGGGTCGACGTTTTCGGGAGTAGATCTTCAGCGCCTCCAGCAAGGGTTCCTGAAGCACATCCACTTTAGACGGTTCCTCCAGGTCCTGGCGGTCTGTTGGACGAGAGAAGAACAGTGGAGCTATGAGGTTTTGAAGTTGTTTAAATATGTTTTAAAGGAATACTCCTCGATTTGTGTCCACATTGTGGTTGAAACCAACATTACAAGCATTTTGTTGTTTTGGATTCAACTATTTGCTGTCAGGGTGACTGTAAAAATGTCAATATCGGGGTGATCAAAAAACTGATATGATATGAACATATGATATGATGACAAAATCAGTTGTAGTCGAAAAAACATCTTACCAAAGCTAATACTGTATTAATATGGGTTTATTGGTTTAATTTTCTTGATTTGTAGAGTTTATGTTGTTTTCAGCAGTCATGTAAGTGTCTGTGGTTTTGAAAGGTAATATACTGTATGTATATTTATTTTAAGTATATACATACATTTTTGTCTAAAACAATGCTTAGTGGACCATACATGTTTTAAAGGAAGAATGTTGTATTTTACACATTCTTTTACATATTTTAAAATCTAAACCCATTGTGTAATACATGACAATTGAGTAAATGTTAGATGGCTTAGATGGTTAGTTACAAATAGATAGCTAAACACATGTTCACAGTTTGCATAAGAAAGATAGAATAGAAAAGATTCTTAATTTCTACATGCCATACCGCCAGAGATCAGGCAGATGGCGCTGAGGAGTCCGCTCTCTGTTTCATCCATTTCCAGGGGCAACAGTTGGCCTGCAAACGTGAACACTTGGTCTGTGAGTGGTCCAAACCCAGCATTGTGGATCTGAGTTCGGGTCAAGGTCAACCCATCTGAAAAGGTCATGGTGTCCTGGTCAGGAGTATAGCGTGTACAGATCCTCAAGATCTACAAAAGACAAAGTGAGAAACTAAATTATAAAGACCTAAAGATGGATAAAAAGGGATGGTTCAAGGAGTGTTTTACAGTATATGACTTAAAATCACAGTATTTAAATCAAGCTCAAACGTAGACAACATAATAACAACCTCAAATAGCTTCACAATTTCAAGCAGAAAACTAATCCTAAATTTAACTCTAGACAAGGATAAAAGTGGAAGAAAGCTAAACCTATGCAGAGTACTCTGATATAGGAGAAAACACACATTGGCCTTGTGTTCAATAATGCTCCAAATAGGCATACTACTGGCCCACAATGTTTGGGCCTTGATTTCAATGCGTCATGATGATGGAGGAAGTGACAGCAGCAGCATATATACTTTCAAAATGTTAAAAAACAACATTGCAATTTTATCTAATTTAGATAATTAATCATGCTTTTTCTTTAGCTACTGTACGTAGATACATTTCCACCCGAATTATTGCCACTGCTGCATAGGATATAAAGTGGAGTAAACTACTATACATCAGGAATAAACTCTCCAGACGTACCAAGATGTCCAGGCATGCTGCTTTGAGCAGGGTGATCTGGTCAGTGATCGTCAGGCCAGTGAAACCTGGCACTCGCTTGGCAAACTCAACCACTTTGATGATACACTTGGTGGACAAATCGCTGAACTTATCCCACAGGCCCAGATCCAGCTGGACTCTGTGGTCAGAACTTGAATTCTGTTGTATAGAAAGGGACAAGAACACAAAGAAAAGAAAAGTAGTTAAGTGCCGTGTCTTGCTGACATTCGCAATAGGTGCTGGTCTTGATATTAGCAGTTGTTTAAATCCATTTATTCCTTAAATTACTTTGTTTCTTAAAAACAAACATCTACTGTGTCTGCAAAACTTATTGCTGGCTTCTCAGGAATTAGAAGCTAACTGCATGTATTCTAAAGTTACTACTGTTTGTTGTTAAGTTAATGCATGTTTCATTTCTGATTTCAGTCCATTGTTTTCTTATTACTTCCCTGGATAGTGTACTGTATAAAGTACTGCATGCAGTGATATTGACTGAGTGAATATGGGTGCCATTTTGAACACAGTCTTGTTCTTTATCCTATAAATCATTATACTATGTATTTTAAAGCACCCAGCTGAGTAATAGTTACTACTGTTGTACTTACCGGTATATGACTGAACAAACCAAAAATACAGTGTACTGTACATGACATTTCCACTGTCATTTTTTCAGGATATTTGTCATGTAAATGTCTGTAATTTACATCATACTTCTTGGCAGATCAGTCAGACCATTGACGGTAAGTATATGAATATGATAACTCACCATATAAAACATGATCTACGCAAAACGCAAAAAGCTTGTCCTTGCCACTGTGTCACTGTTTTCTCATTTGTGCTTTTATTATTTACTTACAGTACGTAGCACATTCATGTTGTTATGTTAATGTATATACTATAACAATGTCATGTTAAGGTGATTTATCAAGCACTCACTGTGGTGTATTTCCCTAGCTGACAGAGCGAGGGGAATGTCTCTCTGTGAGCTCTACAGATCTTCTCCACTATGAGGCCAAGTTCTGCTGTCAGCTCATAGGTCTCTATAATGGTCATCTGTATTGCCTCCTTTCGCTCCCTCCTCTTGTTCCTGTCATTTCTTACAGCTGAACAAAGCAAAATGTTTGACATTAACTCTGGGTAATAAATACATTTTGGTTATTTCAAATAACGAACTGAAGACTGTTCCATGTACGTCTACAATAACTTCTATATAATATTCTATAGTAACATATACTGCTGATATGTTGAAAACAGAAAGAAAACATTAAGGTTTATATCATGTGTTTGGTTCCAGTACAGTTGTACTTTCTAATGATTTCTAACAGACTACTATTTTTTGTCACTATAGGATAATGGCAACATGTCCAGGCTAATATTTTTGTATCTGCTCCAGTTCTGATGTCAGAATGTTTCATGCCTCTCTACTGTATACCATTTAGGTAAGATAATATTACTACTACATAAAATGGATGTATGTAATAAGTGCTGTATGTCTAAGCGTTGTGTGGCACTGTTACTAAAGCCCACCCATCCCCCATATTAGAGGTTTTAGTATCTGGGTCACTGGACTTGGGTAGAGTGTGTAGCAAAGTGCTTAGGATTTTGCTTAATTCACTGCTTCTGGCTCTTGCCTGATTCAGTATTCATTTTAAACACACTCAATGAGGCTGAAATAACCTGCAGATTTTCAAAATGTTTAAGAATAGAAACCTGGTTAAAATAGAAAGTCAAATTGTCAAAGAGATTGTGTCCTGATTGTGTAGCGTTTAAACTAATAAATAATAAATCCTTATTAGTTTAACTACATTCACACTTGTCATCGTAATGGTACACCAGCAATGTTATGGTAATAAGGCATGGCTCAGTTTGAACCGAATTTAACACTTACACTCCTTGGACATGCCCACAGATAAACACTTCTGGAGTCGACAGTACTGACATCGGTTCCTGGTGATCTTGTTGATAGTACAGTTCCTATCACGGTGACAGGTGTATGCCATGTTTTTTTGCACACTGCGACGGAAGAAGCCCTGGAAGAGATGGACCAATATTTATTTCGTTTGATATACTGGAACTCCGTGTGTGTTTTAAACAATGAAAACCATCAAATGATTATAGCACAATATAATGTACTATATTGAAAATGTGTTTCCAACTGAATCCAATCAACAAGTGCAAGCAGAAACTGACAATAATTATCCATACAGTAACTCTCCAATAAAATAATACTGTCTCATATAAATATCACTATTGATGGATAATTTTCACTGGTAAATAATAACAGTGTAAACACAGCTGCAACTAATGAATGAATGATGGAATGGCTAATTGGCCAGTTTGACTGATTAAGTATCAAATATTTTATCTGCCATAACTAGTTTCATTCACAGGTTTAAATCCATCCATAAATGCATCATGTACATTCTTGAAATAGACTTTAAACACCACTACATTTGATCTCCCATTTCATATTTATTGTTTTTATGGAATTGTACCATACATAAATGGTACAATCTACCTATCTAATAGACCTTGTGCTATGAATTCTGTTTTATTAATAAAAAAAGTGATTTATCACTATTTGTATGTTGTACATACAGTATGTCACCATTGTAAAAGAGTATTCATTTTTTATAGACTTCTCAATTTATATACAGTTCTGTATAAACACTTCCCTCTCAACGGGAAGCTTGTATATGATAAAGAACACATTAGAAGTTTGTTCCATGTTAGAATAGAACCCAGAGAAGATGACATGACATACCAGTATGTGTCATCACATCTTACCTTGCAGCCCTCACAGGCACTGACGCCATAGTGATAGCCTGAGGACTTGTCTTGACATACAAAGCAGGGCTTGTAGGTGCGAGGTGGGGGTGGAGGGGAGGGTGGACTGGGAAACTGGTCCTCCGAGCTGGAGTTGGAGCTGTGGCTTTCAACTGCTGCTAAAACATGTTACCAAGGTGACACAAGTGGTTAGGACGGAGGGAGAATGCCTTGCTCAGGCACACTGGATGTTACCCTGACTGATGCCATAGTGGCAGCCTGCGGACAAAGCATGGCTTGTATGTGCCATAGCAGTGCTGTAGCTACAGTACCTGGACCTTGATGCCAGTAACCACTGTTTTGAAGTTACTGTAATAGCCTCTGAGGTACTCCAAATTTTTGGGTAATTTTAAAGTAGTATAGTACTTTTCTTTTTAAGGCGGCCAACGCAAGTAATGTATTTTTAACTTTTAGCTGTTTAAACAGTATTACAGTACTGTATATACTCAATTTACTCCAGATTACTAAATATAATTGTTTTAGTATTTCATTTATTAGATATTTAGGTTTAAAATTAAACTACCCCTTAAATTGTATTGCAGGCTACAACAAACTGCAGGAGAGAATACATACCAAAATATAATTAAAACATAAAACTAAACACTGTTTTCTCATCTACTACACAAAAGAGTGAGTTATTATGGTAACAATTTCTAAGGTTATGCAAGTCCTATTCTATGTCATTTCACATTGTCTGTCACAAAAGTCTTCACTGTCTAAAACATTTGATCCCCACATAGGGGTAAAGGTTCCCATGTGTGTGGCCCTGTGTGGTTTCCTGCTGGCTCCCTATCACCTCTAAGAAAACTAAGAAAAGCCATTTTGCTAAGAGACAAAACGAGAAAAATTGCTAATCACTGTCCCCTTGAACCAGTGGCCTCTGGTTGAACCTATAATCGCTGGGTCAAACAGGGACAGCACCCCCATTATCCAGAACTGTCCTAATGCAAAACAATGCAGGAGCATGCCACAAGCTTATCTGAATGACATGAGTAGCGTGTACTTTGATTAAGATAAATGTGGTATGTGTGAATGTGTGCGTTTGTGTGTGTGTGTGTGTGTGTGTGTGTGTGTGTGTGTGTGTGTGTGTGTGCGTGTGTGTGTGTGTGTGTGCGCGTACAGACAACGTTTCACTCAATGTGGTTTGAGTTCGGTTTGGCTATGCCTGTTATTCATTTAAGAGCTGAATTTTGGTTAGTGGAACCCTATTTGACAAAATAATGTAGGCCTATAGTCCATTTTGCTAGTAGTAGGGCTACCTATCTGTATTGTTACATCAGAACATAAAACATATTTTCAATACAACTTGAAAACAACTTGTGATGAAGGGGCCATTAACAGTCTGGCTTTGATCTTCTGAACTGGTGACCGTCTGATGAACCCGCAGAGAACACAAACTAGGTTAACACTGAGCTCAAATACACTGTCGTTT
>JAODUG010005436.1:0-10001 GCA_027564795.1 Aphredoderus sayanus
GAAGCCAAAATACACTTGGCATCCGTTCCGTTTGTTTTTAGCCCCGTTGGAAATAACGTGTTTGTTGCTGTGGATACAGTGTTTTTTTTAATAATAATAATAATAATAATAATAATAATAATTTTTGCGTTGGCCAGGTGTGGTTTTGGGGCATGTTAAATGATGTTATTAATCTGTCCCTGTGGTGCGATTGACTTTCTACAGAGGTTGGCTCACATCTGATGTTCTAAACAGGGTCATTTTGCCAGTTTGTTTTTCTGTTGTCTTGTTTTAGTAAAAAGAGGAGCATACCAACATAATTCATATCACTGAAGTCATCTAAATCACTGATATACTGTATCTCCACTTGATTTATGGAAGGACAAATATCTTAAGTGAGAAATAATGCTTTCTTCTGTTTTCTGCTGACTTAGCAAAAAAAAAAAACATCACAAAGGTTATATATAAATATATAAATGTTAAAAAAAATGTACACAAGATATGCATTTACAAATGTATTAATATATTCTAAACAGATATATATGATGTTGAGGACGATGTATTCCTACCTGTGCAAGGTGCATGTTGTTTGATGTTCTTGACCAAGTGTTGGTGGACTAGATGGTTGTGTGAGCCATCCCAGCTACAAACAGTGGGCGACGGCAAGCGATGCTCAGAAGAGCTGTGTAGTCACGTACATGTACTACCAATACAACATACTTACACACACTACTAAGCAAAAGGCATGTTTGCACCAAAACATCACAAATCTTCCACTTCCCATTACAGATTCACCTTCTATGGTATCTTACACTACCCCCCCCACCTTCCTCTCCTTGGGGGTGGGGTGGGGAGGAATACGCTTTTATAGGCATGTGAAAGATGCTTTAATTGAATTTTAATGTTTTTGGTTTAGCTTGGCGTTTTGCCCCAGTATCCCCTTTGAGTTATGACTGTTATGAATTTGGCGCTTTGCCGCTGTGGCAGGGAGTTGAATGTATCAGTGGGGCTAAGCCATGAACAGACATTTTGTCTACGGAGTAGACGAAAGGAAATGACAGCAGAATAGCCTGCGGGTGAAGTAAGACCCAAAAGCTCTGGGACGCCTTCCGATGTCCAGTTAATGCAGCTTTAAAGTATAATTACAATTGTCTTCTGCAGTGTCGTCTGGTTTTAAGATGAAAACTTTCTCATATTGTAGCCATGCATTTAGAAAGCATTGAGGCACCTGAAAATGTTTCATCACATAAGTTATTATAAAAAAGTATTCATAAACAGTATTTATAGGTTTATTTATTTTGAGATTATGTATCACAGGCTACACCCTACAGGTGGATGATTTTCAATGGTGAAATTGCCCAGGCTTTCAAATACAATGCATTTGTGTTTACACTGATTCGTCAAGGTATACCCTTTGAGATAAACATCCAACATTCCAATGTTTTATACTTCTGGCCCTATCTAAGTAGGAGTATTTTTGAACAACTCTTTTAAAATATAAATCATGCTGTATTCCTTGCCATAGCAATAGCCCTATAAGCCTTTCCCATTACGTCAATAGCATGGATGTTGTAAGAGGAGATCTGTATAACGGTTGTTTATGCAAATTGTGCTTTGTCTGTCCAAAGATGTCAGAATAATATACTATAGAACCAAAACAAATACATGGCAGATGGTTTATAGGCACCTTTGCACTGACTGAAAAGGTTGGGGTGAAATGGATAAGCAATTGGGTGTATATGCCTTATTGACCACCCTGTGCTGTAGTTTTCAGAAAAGGGACTTGTTTTGGAAGGTAAACTGAAAACTATATTATTAATACTTCCTTGAAACCTTTCTAATTCAGTGGTCCATGTATTTTGTTTTTCCAGATTTTTTTTTTTGTGAGTCTAATATTATAAACGGTTTTTCGTGTTTTGCTACAGCTGTAAACTTGCCTCTGACACAACATGTATCTGCCCTGTCCAGCTCTTTCTCTATAGCGTTCATGACCCTTGTAAATAAGGAGCCCTCCCCCCACCTGTTGGGTTTTAGTCAAGTGTGAATTGTGCTGTAATTGTGTAATGCCAGGTTTGCTATAAATGATGAATCAATAAATGAAGTACAAACTATGGTAAGTTACTTAATGTGGCTGAGCCTGTCAACGTCTTTTATGTATTATTTCTTAAAATGATTTAAAATGAGTGACTTTCTCCACCAGATGGCGCAGCATAAAAAACTTTATTTATTTTTTTAATTTTTTTTTAATCTCACACAGCTACAGTTCTTTTTGACCATCTATGGTTTGGTTTTACGTTGTCGTCCAGCATCCTGAAATCCTTGGCTAGATTGTCAAGCACACTACTTCTTAATAAATGTATTACTACGGTGTGCCCAGTAATATGCTACATTGTTATCATGAGGTAAATTGGCCATTCCCTCCGCTGTGATAGAGACAACACGAACCAACTGTAGTTGTGTAATGAATTTAATAAATGTCGATGAGGAGCAGAAATCCATTACAGACGGCTATATATGGGGCCACTCGGCGCGTACACATAGGTTACATACATATATATAAAACCACAAGTGAATCATTATGGAGGGGAGGAGAAAACACAAAAACCGCACGATAACCACTACATAAGTTGTAACACAATTAGCAACTGTACACAAGAGCTACAAAACATGCACGTATCCACGTTCGCACAAAAACAAGGTCGGAGTGTATCGTGTGAAATAAGACACGTATGTTTCAGGTAAATAAAATATACATTTGTCATTGGTAAGTGCTTGTAAACAAGTAAGGCAGTATATATTACACGTTGGATGGCAGCGCTCCGTTGGACACCCACGATGCTGGGCTTCAGATTGTCCAGCTTACATGCGGTACACAGCTATCCCATTTCCAGTACTCTGGACGGTCGAAAAGCAGCTCAATGGGCAAAAATGCTGCCTATTAATTGTTTCCAACCAGGAAAATTCCTAAAACTTTCCCCCTATACTTTTCCAGTTTAACGTGTCTCTATTCGTGGCCTATTAACATTTTTCTTTTCTATTTTCGTTTCTTTACACAGTAAAATAGGTGTCTCTGTTTATTGGTCCCGTATAGGACCCGGTGAGAACATTTACCATGATCCGGCACTGGTCTGGCATTATATCACCCGGTGCATAAAGATGATTCCCGTTTCAAAGTCATTTCTTTTAAAACATCTGACCAATCTGAGGCCATATGCAGCTTGGACTACTGTCATTGTTGGACGCGCGCACGCACACACACACACACAGACACGCACAGACAGAGACACACGCACGCACGTAGGTATGACGCCCCCACGGCTTGGTTCTTCTAATACGCCTGAACCTGGTTGGGAAGAAGCTGGCAACCGTTGCTGACGTGGTTCATCACCTTCTGCTTGAGCTGGGCGACCTGCTCCCGGAGCACGCTGGCCGTGGACGCCAGCTCGGTGTTCTGCGTCTTCAGGCTCTTCACTTTGTCCTCCAGCCGTGAGATCCTCTCCAGCTTCCGCTTGCGGCACTTGGACGCCGCTATTCGGTTGCGAAGCTTCTTCCGCTCCGCCTTGATGCGCTCCTGGTTGTCCATGTCGATCGGCGACAGCGGCGGGCTGCTGTCGCCGAAGCTCTGCATGTCCGGCACGGTCTGCGGCTCGTCCTTCACTACCCCGGCGGCCTGGAGGCGCGATAGCACCGCCGCCTGTTGCTGGGCACTGGGGAAGTGGGAGGGCGGCGGCGGGAAGGGAATGGTATCCGTCGAGTAGTTTATGGTGGTGCCCAGCGGGCTGGCGGCATATCCGTTCAGGGTCGTGTACACGGGAAGGTCGGAGGTCTGCAGCCCCGCAGCGGCGACGGCAGCCGTCGCGTTGGAGCCGATGAGCTCCAGCCGGTCCGCCGACACCACGCAGCCGGCCTCGTTGAGCTGGTTTTGCTTGTGGAGGTCCTCCAGCGCCTTGACGAAGCCCTCCGCGAACTCCTGCTCGTCGCTGCCGGACTTCGGGTAGAGGAACTGCGAGGTCGGCGTGGTGGTGACCATGCCGTTGGACTGGATGATGAGGCGCTCCAGGTCCGGCGACGCCAGCTTCAGGAGCCCCAGGTCCGGGGAGTTGAGGATGCCGTCCGAGTTCGCCTTTAGCTCGGCGCTCTGCTCGTCCAGGTTGAGGTTGATCTCCTTCTTCATCATACTGCTGTGGGCGTAGATGCTCGAAATGTTCCGACTGTTCACCGCGGAGGTTGGATAGAGGGTCGATTCCATTCTACCCTCGCATGAGGGAATATCGCGCGATACGCATGAAGACGGCTGTAGCTCCGTGCTTACATCAAAGCGAGGAGGGGCGGTTTAGAAAGATACTTGTCACGTGACACGGACAGTCGGCTATCCGGAATTTTATCCCGCCACTTCTCTCTCCTAAAACGTTTTTAATCAAGCGTCCACTTTGTCACTTTGTCGTATCTTTCCGCCTAAACGATGCGATGCGTCGCTCCTGCTCGCAGTTTTCCCCCTGTGGCACGACTGCTATGCGCACGCCCAGCCCTCCGCTCGCCTTCTATCCCTAAAAATTCCATTATGTCACTTCAGAGCGCGCAGATTGGCCCAAAATGACGTTGGTTTCCGGTTGAATTTAAATAAGGGGCAGAGTCTGGCCTTTATTGCCATGGAGACTAGGGAGGTAAACTACAAACAGAGCGGTGCATTGTGGTTTGATGTCATAGCATAAAACGGCCAGGGTCGCCCTAAGAGAGCAACGAATGAGAGAGCAGATAGGACAGTAAGCAGGAACGAAAGAACAGGCCAGGTTTCTTCAGCTCAAGCAAAGGCTATGGCCTTTCTTTAGACAAACACTGTAGGTTCCCATGGCATGGAGAATAGAATAGCCATTGTTAAGTGATTCTTAGGCAGTATAACTCAAATAGTCCACAGAAGAGAATAGAACAGTGGTGGTTTGGCTACAGGTCTACACAAACTCAATGCAGTAATATACCACTGGGTCAACAGGACAGAATGGTTGTGGTATAAGGCATTAGCATATATCGATTAACAAATGCCACAGAATAGGATTTGGAAGTAGGCCCCAGACACGGTTGGCAACAAATGCCTAATGTCTCTCTAGTGTGGCTCCCCCGGACACAAGAGATATTTAGATATGGGTGTTGTGCCAGACCCTGAACACTTTCACCCATCATCAATAAATGAACTGAAAATCGAAAACAATCTCTACAGGGACAAAGGTCTGGGAAGAATCTTGTCAGAAACTAGAAAAAGGAAGGAAACCTGTAAAGGGCAAATGGTAAAACACTAGCCTATGCAAATGTTGCAATGTGCAGGTATTCCTAATTCTTGGACATCAGCCAGGACATCTCTGTTCAGGAACACAATATAATAGAGAATTAATTATTCTCCAGTATTCTCCAGTGCTAATAAATAGGCTATATAGTATGTTAAGTACATTAAAGAAAATGTTGGTTCCAGTATACCCTGAGCACAATGCACACAACATTGCACCTTCCCAATAAGCACTGAAAACATTCCAGGACACTGTAGTGTATACACAAAGCATTCAGTCCCACATTTGTGTTGAATAAACTGGTGAGAGAACTACCCAGATTAATATACTCCAAAGGACAGTCACGCAAATGTTCACTTACATTGGGTAACTTATTGACACACTTATTCTGGGGCAAATTAAATTAATAAAAGTTGATTGAATGTTTACTGAACAGTCACTTTAGATAGTTGAACTGGATCAGAAAACAAAACCTCCTCTCCCTCCCTGCCATAAGGATTCTCCCTCACAAGCTCCGCCCCATACAATGTATACACATTGCCAAGGCTGGGATAGTGTTGTGTGGTGCGGTCTGCACCACTACTTGTTCCTATTTAAAGAGCCAGGGCTGTATAAGAAACACAGATTATATGTTCAGCACGCACATATAATCTGAATAGACAGCCAGAGACTGTGAGCAGATATTCACTGAATTTGTCAAAAGTGCATCGTACAATGTCTGACTCCACCTTTAATGCCAACCCGAACACCCACGAACGTGTTTTAGGATATGTGCCTGACCAGAGCTCTGCTCAGGGCTGTGCGAGCATGTCCAAACCTCCCTGACTCTTCTAGGGCGGGACTGCTGACAACCAATTTATGATTGAAGTAGATTAAATGCAGTTTGCTGACATCAGAAATGTGCTTCAACCTGAAGTGTTTTTATTAGTCAAAATAAGGAATGTTAGCCCTCCTGTCACCCTGGGGTCAAAATGACCCGCTAAAGGCATCCTTGTGGTTCAACCCTAGGACAACAGGAGGGTTAATACTAAATATTTATAAAATAATTATGAATTATTAACCTAATTTTAACCTAACCATTTTGACCCAAGGACAACGGGAGGATGAACCTGCACTAATGACCCGAAAAAGACCTCTTCTCTAACCTAACCCTAACCCTAGGACAACAGGAGGGTTAAGCAATGTTTGCAGCAAGGTGCCCAATGTTTGCTGATTCACTGAAGTAAAATCTGTATGCTTTGATTCAGCCGAGTCCTTCTGCTATTTATAACAAAAAGATATTCAACAGAGGAGACACTGTACCACAGCCATGGGCCTAGGCTTATGATGACCATGTAGACCTATACCAACAGAAAAGGAAAACATGTCATTTTAATATTCTTTATTAAAACAGAACCACCCTTAGATATATGTTTAGATATATGTTTCTCTTCATACATTTGGAGAATACTTCCAGGCAAAAAATAAGCATTAAGGCATAGCCTACATTTTCACTCCATATGTGGAAACCAAAATAGCTTAAGCAAAGGACGTCAGCCGGCTGCCTGCATCAGCACCATACAGAACGGAGAGGGCATCGTCAGTTTCCATGGCAACGCTGACATAACGCGTGACGCAGGTGGGGGAGGGGGGCGGTAGAGAGAGCGAGAGAGAGAGAGAGAGGGAGAGAGAGACAGAGAGAGAGAGAGAGAGAGAGAGAGAGAGAGAGAGAGAGAGAGAGAGAGAGAGAGAGAGAGAGAGAGAGAGAGAGAAGAAGGTGAATGAAACGTGGACGGGTGAACAGTTGCTAGGGAAAGGAGCGCAGATGCGTGGGCGCTCAATGGAGGCGTCAAGGCGCAAGGGTTGTGTGCGCGCCTGCCTGCGTGCGTGAGTATGTGTGTAGATGCGCGTGCGTGTGAACTGAAATGGTGCGTGTGTGCCTTGCAGCTAGACACATCCTACATTGTTCAGAATGGTTACATTGCATTTAACTTATTAAGCACGTTTATGTAACAGCCTGCGCACGCATAATAATTTGTCCTCCTATACCGCACCCGTGTTGGCACGGACCCATGTTTTAGCTTCATCCACAGGGTGTAGTGTGTTCCCAATGTATGAGTCACTTCACCTACTGTGTGGGGCGTGGGACTACCGTTGGCTCATGGACTCTTCATGCTCTTGTTGTTCTGTTGTTTCAGAAATAGTGTCGAGAATTATTGAGTAGAAGTAGACCAGAGATACCTTAACCAAAGGTCTTCGATTTATTTTGCTTTGCTTTTATAATACAAGATATGTCAAATATTTCACATGTATCTATCACCCAAGATGACGGATGCGGTCTATTATGTTATTTAGTGGAATATACTATAAGAATTGAAGCACTCTGATACCGAGAGAAATATAGTCTGCAGAGCCTGAACACCAGGTGGCAGTAGGACCGATCTAGAGGTATGTTTTCTCATTAAGCACGATAGAAGAAGAGTGAAGCGTCTGGAATTCCTCTCAGCTGTTTGGGAAAGAAGAATAGCAGGGAAACATATTAGTAACTCAGATATTGAATGAACGACTGAACATGGCCACAAAGAAGACAGTGATAGTCACCGGTGGGTGGATAGGGGTAAACAATGTTGCTGTCTATGGTGATCTTTATTTAACACAGTTCAATGTGTTGCTTGTAGGCTATGTTATAACTTGTGTCCATGACAAAGAGCTAACAACACGGTCCAGCATTTGTATTTGTGTCGTAAGTGTGTTATTACAGTTTTTGTTTTGGTATGCCATATAGCAGTAGCCTATTAATGGTGTCACCATAGAATATAGAAAACATCTAACCACTATGACTAGATGTCACTTGCGTTTATTTTATTGGTCTTATCTCGTCCATCTCGTACGTTAATTTTTGCGTGTATAATTTCAATTATGACTTACATGACAGGCTACTATCCTTCACAACTATAATTAATGTTTAACTTTGATCCAACCTTTATACTTTATGTCTTGTTACACATTCACTCACAACAGCGCCGTTCAGAACTGATAAGAAAGTTTTCAGTTTCTTTTTTTGGCAAGCTTCTGTTGCGTGGTGGATTAACAAGTTAAACAACACTTGTATATCTGCAGGGTTTGAGCCTTTTGGGGAACACGCGGTAAACGCCAGCTGGGAGGCTGTGCAGGTGAATTTTGATGCTGTACATTTACCTGTATTGTCATTTCAGTTTGAATGAAAGTGGTTACTGCACCACAAAATTGTATTTATTTATTTATATATATATAAATAAATAAATAAATAAATACATTTTTATTTTTATTTATTACATTTTTTTTTTTTACTGTAAACTAAGTGATAGGACTGAACTGTGATCATATTACCATTAGCATTCCACTGGTCATAATATATCGCCGTTTTTTCTATGTGTATCATGAACTGTGAGCAGCACAGGTAAATAATACCATCCATATACTACATTTTATTTCTACTCACACTAGGATGCAGGCAGGGAATACATTTCACTACATTGCATTTCACCTTTTGCTGCACATGATCTTGATAAATCAAACTTTGAATGTTTTGATTCTAACAGTTTTTTGTACAGTAAAAATAATTATTACGGCTCAAGTGTCTGTGTGCCCTTGTCACACGTCGCTCAGAAATGCCCACTTCCTGTTTCCCCGAGCGTACAGGAACTGAACCTCCTGGGGCTGGGCGAGATGGTGGACCTTCATGTGTACGAGGTGCCTGTTGAATATCAGGCTGTGCAGAGACTGCTGCCATCCCTATGGAAACAAGACCAGCCGCAGGTATTTGTGGAAACGTGGACAAACGATAGTTAATTCACACACACACACACACACACACACACACACACACACACACATATATACATTTTAGTTTGTCTGCATTCTTTATTTCCCCCCAGTGCCGTTTTGTTGTGTAGTTGTTTCACCAATCATAATTTAAGACGGTTGATTCAACAGATATTAGACGTTCACACTGGAAATACCTGCCGATACCGTTTTCCCAGGGGACAGCTGCACCAGTGAACTGGTGGTTCTTGCAGTGCTATAATGCAATGCAGGAGATAGCTAACAATGACACGGTAATTGTCATTACCTCTAAACCTTAGAGTCTAAAGAGTGTAAAGGACCTTACTTGCCCTGTGGTCACACAGACGACACACAGGGAGACAGGCTTGTTTATCGTCCGCGGGAATGCAGGGTTAGCTCTGTAGTCTCACCTGTAGCACAGAGGTCCTTGGGGTGGGGTCATTAAAATATTTACCAGCCAACATAATAGGAATATTCTTCATATTTCACCCTCAATATTCTTCCGCCATCTTCCGGGGACAGAATTGTCTAGTGGTCTGGGTGTTGGACTCCCAGCCAGGAGTTTGTGGGTTCGAGCCCCAGAGTTGGCCTATCCTTGGGCAAGATGCCTCACCCCCCCCCCCACCTGCTCCCTGTAACACATGCAGTTGTACTCATTGTAAGTCTCTTGGGATAAAAGCTAAATCAGTGGTTCTCAAACGTTTCAGCTCGCGATCCCCCAAAATAACAATGCCAGACTCATGACCCCCAAAATAACAGTTCCAGAGACCCATGACCCCCAAAATAACAGTTCCAGAGACTCATGACCCCCCGCTATTCCAAGAGGAGGTAGGAGCATAACAGCCATCATTTTATTTGATAGTATTTTAACCCTCGTAATGTACTCGTAATATAGATTTTAGCCACACGGCGGCGCCATCTGATTGTGTATGATTTGTG
>JAODUG010005437.1:0-10001 GCA_027564795.1 Aphredoderus sayanus
ATCATATGTGTGTGTAAGCTGTAGAATTAGGTTTAGCGCCTTCTATCGGCCACAAAGAGCTAGTGATTTGGGTCATTTTGAACCGGAGGACATTACGAGGGTTAATTCATTATTGGTCCGAGACTCTATAGGAGATCCAACACTCTGTGTCGTTTTATCAAAGAGCGCGTTATTGGGGCGAACCTGTCTGCCCGCTCTCGAAAATACCAATGGGTCCAACTTGTTGGTAAAATGTGTAGGCCCCATGTTACCAAAGATAAGAGATATGTTGTTTGTAAATAAAATAAATTCACTGTCTAGGAAGGAAGTATCTGTCCAGTTTATTTAATTAATGTATTGTGTTAATGCTCAGGTTTTGGTTTGTTCCACGGGCTTCTGTTGGTGGCATGTGGATGGGCCAACGCCAGTGATGCTGTGGAGATCCTGTGTGTGTCTTTCCTCCTACCGACGGCTCGCTGTGATCTGCAGCTCAGCTCCTCCGACATGGGCTTGCTGACTGCCAGCATTTTCCTTGGTTAATCACTTCTGAGTTAATACATTGTTGCTGAGCATGTTCAATAAACAGGGACTTGCTCACAGTGGAACCTAGCAGCACAAGGAGGCCGGGCAATAGGGGGAAAACACCAAACAACTGTTATCTGTCAATTGCACTGTACTGGCATTGACTATCATTACAGCTGGGCTAGAAGAGATACTGTAACTCTCCCCTATCCCACAGACATTGTGGGGTGGGGGAGGGTGGGATTTCAGTTATTCAGTTATTATTTAATGTTATTATACATTAATATTTCCTCCTCCCACTCATTGTTCATGAATGCATGTGGGAAATACTTGCTGTTACCATGTATTATAGGTTAAGTCTAATCATCTAATTATTTTACAATGCCTTATTCCACATTCAGAAATATGGTGGTGGACACAACAAAGCAAAAATTGACATACTGTACAGTTTCACTGTGTATTCAATCTGTGTCATATGCATTTTAATGGACTAGGAATGATGGTTGGTGGCTACCTGTGGGGCTACCTGGCTGACCAGAGGGGGCGACAGAGAGTGTTGGTTGTGTCCCTGACTATCAACGGCCTCTTTGGAGGACTGGCCAGCATGGCTTCCTGGTTCTGGCTCTTTGTGCTGATGCGATTCGTCAGTGGTGTTGGGTGAGGATGTGCCTCTTTTTAAGCATTTCTTTTTACTTTTTAATTAATTAATTAAAATGATGGTTAAAAAAACCCTGCACCCTCAAACTCTCAACTGACTATGCTCATTGGCTGTTACAGTATTACATTGAACCAAGTTCTATTTTTTTCTTCCTTTTCTAGGGTGGGGGGTTCAATCCCAGTCATATTCTCCTACTTCTCTGAGTTTCTGCCACGCCATAGGAGAGGTGCGATGATCAGCTGTCTGGCCACCTTCTGGATGGCAGGAAACATCTTGGCTGCTGGTAAGTTCCACAAGCACCAGGATTGTTTCACACATTGCTGAAACTCGCCAAGTCATCAAAACTCAGGAGGCGCGCTTACAAATCACATCACGCTATTCCTCAAAATAAGCAGTTTGGACCAGTTAGTCACTATGAAGATTCTTTTAAGACAAAAGCAAAGCATTTTCATATCTTGTGTGGATGATTGTTTTTCATGCTTATTTCAGTGCATTGTTGAAACGCCCAGGCAAACGACTAGATTTACTGTATAATACTCACAATGCAAAAACAACTGAACACAAAGCTTTTGAAAATGCAACAAAAATGCGATCAGCAAGTCTATATCGTAATATTATTTCCTAGAAAATGTGTTTGGATTTAATGGCAAATTTCTACTCGATTGGAGCACCTGCTAAAAAATAGTAATATAACACTGATGCTGAGAATGTGATTTGAGACACACAAAAACGTCCTTACATGTGCTGACAGTGGTTATGCTAAAGCCACTGTGGCGTTTATTTTTGTGGGGTTTTCTTTTTGTAATATAATTTGTTGCATTGAAAAACAGATGTTGGTAGGGTGCTTTTATTAAGTGAACCCTGATCTAAAACATATATTTCACAACTTTTCAAATGGAATCCCTGTAACAACTATTTGGTGTAATAATCAGCATGTGTTTAATTGTGTGTGTGTGTGTGGTTTGTCTCCAGGCCTGGCATGGCTTGTGATTCCAAGCAGCTGGGCCCATATTACACTAGGAAGACTTGACATCCAGAGCTGGAGAATCTTTGTGGTGCTGTGCTCTGTTCCCAGCCTCACCTCCGCACTCATCTTCGGTGTCCTCATGCCTGAAAGCCCCAAGTTCCTCATGGAGGTAGTTCATTGTCCATCTAGAGGGAAGTCCGCTTGCAATCTGTCATTTTTTGTAACAGAGTAACTTGAGAATCATTGCTTGTTCAGGCAGGCAGAGTGAAGGAGGCACTTCATGTGTTCCGGCTGATGTTTGAAGTTAACCAGCTGAGCAAAAACAAAGCCTTTCCGGTAGACATTACTGCCTGCTTGTCTGTTATTTGTTGTGGTCATTTGTGTCTTCATTCCAGTGTTTTGTTATGTCATTTGCACTTGTTTATTATCTCTCAGTCAAAAATCTAAAGATTGGCAGTGCAGCGACCAATTTTCTGTCACTGTTTAAATATAGTAAAGAATTATGTATTGTAATAAAATACCATAAATATTGCATTGTAAATATTGTACAAAATGACAAAATGAAAATGAAATTATGACAGAATCATGTAATTATTCTACAGGTATATGGACTACAAACCAACTTTACACTAAAACGCGATTATGGGAATTCTTGGAATGCTGATTCAAGTCTACATCTCACCAGACTTTGTAAAATGGTAACATAACATGCACCAGCTATTCAGATAGTATTTAGAGGTTGTCTCAATAAAAGACAGCCACAAGACTCATATTTATCTATCGGTTAGGGTTAAGCCACAACTTCATATATATAGTATAAATATAGTGTACATATATAAATATAAATAAATATATATGCAGTATATAATATATTAAAGTGTATGTAAGACTATGACCACAAACAAATTACTATATTTTGACGACAATGTCGAAACAAACAATGAATTTGTAACACGATTTGCCAAATTCGTTTTTGAAGATGTCAAGGTGGTTGATAAAGTGTTTTTTAGTTGTTAAATTGTTAAATACGTTGCTTTTGTTTAAAATGATTGGGGAAAACGTAACTGAAATGTATTAGTAACCATTTTTCTCTGTACACAATCATTGCTTTGCCCAAAACACAAGAGCGGTTATTTCTGTTTCAATCTGCAGGGCCTGGCACCCATTAGACAGCTGTTCACTGGTCAGCTCAGAAGGAGGAGCTTAGCCCTGCTAGTGGTCTTCTTCTGCATTTCCTTTGGGTGAGGACACGCAATGAGATTTCTTAATTTTGCTTCTGTTGTGCAACGAGTGCTGCGGTTGCATTTACCCAATCTTTCCCAATAATGCTGATATGCTGTTTAACAGTGTGTAATTTGTGTGCGTAGTTACTACGGACTGTGGATGTGGATTCCAGAGCTGTTAAAGAGGGCTGAGAATGGAGGCTTCCCTTGTGCCAATGTGTCCATGTACTCACCTCGCCTAAACCAAAGCTGCTACCCAGTAAAGATAGCAGGTGAATACTCTGTCTGCCATAGCTGTTTCACTCCCCTACGGGCTCAGGAAGACAGGCTTTATCCAAATATGTCAGTAATAAGATTACGGATTACTTAAGAATCCTCTGTTTTCTATTTATTTCTAACAACATACGTTGTTTTTTTGGCAAGTATTGATTTGTCTTTTCAGACTGAAGGGAAAGGTTAGGTCAATCATTAACCCAGCATGAAGCAATTTGAGATTGTAAATGCATTTTAGCACTACACCAACTGTGTATGAAGAAGGTAGTAAATATTCACCGCCAGCCATCTAAGAAAGTGAGAAGCTACCTACCACTTATATAATGACCAATAGCAGTAGCAGTTGTACTGAAATGTGTAAGTTTTTTGTATGCAGTAGCAGAGAAAATGGGCAAAACCTGAGCAGCCTGTTATTGCATAGTATGTCAGATTTGTTTCTACAGTACATTATAATGGTGCTTTACATTATATCATTATATATATATATTATATATCACTTCCTCTAATGGCCAATGTTTCTTTTTGATAGTGTATGTGGACGCCTTCATTATTGCGGCATCAAACTTGCCTGGCAACATCTTCACCATTGTCATGATGGACAGCGTTGGAGGAAAAGCACTCCTTTGTATGTCTGTTATTTTTGCATTACGCTGTTTACACGTCAAAAATCCCTCTTTGTGTGGTATGGTCAATGTGTCCCTGTGCTTTGTTGTGCAGCCTGTAGCCTGCTGTTGTCCAGTATGAGTGTCTTCTTCATCTACATGGTCCAGACCAAAGGCCAGAGCCTTCTCCTCTCTTGTGTCTTCAGTGGCATGTCTGTCATTGCCTGGAATGCTCTGGATGTGTTGGGCACAGAGCTCTACCAAACCAGCCTACGGTATTTTACATCAGCACATCCCCATCAAACACGATCAGCTGTTAACATAGCTAATCCCAAAATACAGTAATTCCACAGCCTGTGTATGAGATGACGTACATACACACTTGAATTGCCATTTGTCTCTTTTAGGTCCTCTGCTCTAGGTTTTTTCACCGGGGTGGGGCGCGTGGCAGCAATCATGGGAAATGTAGTTTTTGGTAAGTTGGTGGACAATAATTGTACAGTGCCTATCCTGCTGGTCTCTGTTCTGCTGCTGGCAGGAGGACTGGTGGGCATTCTGCTTCCTCAAACCAGGCGGTCGGAGCTCACGTGAACCATCGCTGTTCCATCCAGCACATGCTAGGAGTCATTAGTTCATAGGATACTTCCAAAGGCTTCAATAGCTATAGCTCTTGGTTTATGAATGTGACTCAACTGAGATTAGAATGTTGTGCCTTGTCTCTCTTGTGCCTGTGTTAAAAGGCTCAAATATAGCCAATATTGTATTTTTATATCGTAATAATTGTAATTATTATTGGTAGTACTGTTATTGGGAATATTACAATTTCAAGAGAAGAGAAAAATTTGAGCCAAAACAAAATTTGAACAAAAATGATGTATAAAAGTCAATTTAGACTGCAAAGTTGATACTGTACAAGACATTATTGGGTATAGTCAGTTTTAGTATAGCATTTATGCATCTTTATTTAATTAGGCTTCTTTCATTCTCAAAGAAACCCCATCTTAATTTTTTCTAGTACTTATTTTGTTGGATTTACAGTATTTGTTGGTAACGCTACTGTAGACATACAGTATAATATATACATATTCTGTAAATTATGATTTACAGATTTATTGTGATGCCAAAGAAAAATCACAAATGCCAATACTTTGCATTGCAATTGTATTTAGATTGCCTAAACACTGTTATCCATCAGGGAATAAATAAAAGTGATCAAAAATAGTTAGCACAATCATAGTAATCGGTCAATACTGTATATTGGTTGTTAAGAATGTAATGTATGCATACAGATGCAGACCATACAATTGTATAAGTTGTCTGTTGAATAAGCTTTACATTTCATTTGTATGTATTTGTCATGTGAAGTGCATTTTCATTTAAATTAATGAAATGCTTATACAATCCCACTTTTCTTGCAGCTACAGTCAGTAACTGTATGCGATGTTTAGACTAAATGTGACATGCACCTTGTTGCGTTTACTACTGTTTGCACAAATGCCTTTCTAACTTAGCCCCAAGAGCATATCTTTTGTCATCAATAATTAAAATGACCCAAGGCAAAAAAGTTTTAGTCATTTTTTTATTTGAATAATAAATAAAGTTGTAATACTCGAAGACCACATTTCACAACAGAAAGGAAATGACAAACTGTATTTGTGAACATTTGAATGGACAGGAGATAAATATATTCCTTTCAATAAATAAGTAAAATAAATACATAAATAATGATATACAAAAAGTAATAGATTTGCCTATGGACATAGAAGCAAAATAGAAGCTGCTTTTGCAGCGTTTTGTATGACCTGAAAATATTGAAAGGCATGAAATTGAATAACAAGTACAGTAAGACCTTTGTAAGATACAGTATACTTTATGACTAAAACTTTACAGGTAGATGCATATTGAAGCTATAATTAAATATATTGTATCCTGGCATTACTCTTTAGCAAAGCACTCCTCACCGTTTTAACAGCTGTTGTCAGCAGAGCCTAAAGTTGGATTATTAACCCCAATGGAGTACTAATCATTACAAAACCTGTTGCACTAGAGCAGAACCTAGGATACTGAATGATGTGCATTTGTTGTCGAATCAGGCATTCTAACAAAATAAAAAATAGAACTATGATTTTGTCAAAGGGACAATTTGTGGTCAATTCAAAAGATGTTTGGATTATTGTTATTTTCAGGAAATGACAACCATTCTCAGAATCGCTGAGCTCTCATCAAGTTGACCAAATGCACGTTAATAAACCCAGGCATGTGTTCAATGTTATGTTTGCAACCACACAACACACATCATTCACACAGACATCACAACTTTATATATGTTCTTTCTTTTATATGTTCTTTAAATCAGTCAGAGAAACCTATTACAGTTTTGAACTTAACATAATATTGAAATGAGCAGGTATACTCCAGTTACAAAATCAGAAATGGAGTTGTGGAGTTCTGTGGAGTGGACATGTTCACAGATGCTATACCCTGTAACAGTATGTTTGTGCCAAATATATTAACATATGGATTCAGCCTTGGATTATCATTACAGCCTTAACCAAATATGAACTATTTTGTCTGCTACATTATTTAAACGTATTAAACGCTGTGGAGAAACAGTAAATGTAGAGGGTATAAGCTTAAAGGTGGAGTCAACGATGGTAAGATACAGTAATACGTGTTTTGTCAAGTTCAGCGAGTATCTACTCACGGTCTGAAAAAGAATGAAATGTGTCTACACAGCCCTGGCACTGTAAATGGGAACACAAAGTGACAGACCACACCACACAATCCTAGTCTTGACAATGTGTGTTGAATGTGAGGGGCGGAGCTTCTAAGGAAGCTCCCTGTGGCATTGAAGGGAGAGGCATTTTTGTTTTGATCACGTTCAAATGTCAACGAGCTTTCTCCAGAATCCCTGACTCTACCTTTAAGTGACTAACAATGGGTCAGAGTAAGTCATGCCTGATTGTCACACAAACCGTGTAGAGCAGTTTGTCACAACAGAATAATACACTAGTTTCTTCCATGTAAAAGTGTGGCTGTTAACCAAAACAATAATGTGAATAAAACTACTACTACTAAAATACTACTTATGGAAGAAGGGAGGTGCTACAGGCATGAAGAGGGCAGCTTTGTGTGACGGTAACGTATATTAAAATGGCCAGTAAAAGCCTCACTGCGTCAAAGCCAGCAAGATGTCTTTTACCAGCATCGTACCAATCACCATCTTCTCACAGTTGACAGTTAACTGGGCCGCCCCTTCATCTTTGGTCGCCACGGTGACCAGCACTAAGCTGCCGCTGGTCACTGTTCGCCCTGCAAACCTGTGAATGGAAGGGTCAGGAGGAGGAACAGGAGGACTGAAGTCAAAGTGGCATAGATCAGAAGTAAAGACGAAGTCAGAGAAAGGTAACATCAAAGGTGTCAGTCATGATTACAGTTCCTACTGTATGTTTCTATAGTTTCAATATGTTGATTATTAGCTCTATGTAGCTCTTTGACTAGCTGTACTCTATTAGCTGTGTATGTTATTGTTGCATTTTGCTGCCACTGACTAATTTTCATTGTTGGCATTTTTGTGCCACTATTGTTTTTTTTTTGTTCACCTTAAGTACAGTAAAAGTGTACATTAAAGGATCATTTGGATTGGAGTCTGCTTTTGAGTTATTTTTTACCTTCCTTGTGTGACAGAAATCTTATAGCAAGACAAAAAGCAATGTAAATCTCACAATTTCATATTTTAATAATTACCAGTAATATATAACATTATGTGGTGATGATTAGTTTAGTATATGCCAACTATCCATTTAACAAATCTAACAAAATCAATTTAACTGTACAGATTATTTATGTCAGCACAAGCAGAATATCTTATTATTCAAATTAAATCCTCTCACCTGCATTCCTTATCTGACCCACAGGGCACCCTGCTGAGGTTGGCAGCAGCAGTCACCCTCTGGACGATGGTATGTTCATTCTGGCATTTGCCACCTAACTTCAGTTTCTCTGCTATCTCATTCATGCCCATCAGCTGGCCTAAAGGATTGCCAGCACAGCACAACAACAAAGGTCAAATCCGGATTGCTTGAGTACTGGCTGCCAAACTCTTGCACAGTACGCCCCCTGGTGTGAATAGCCAAGCGACTATTGAACTCTATGGAGGGTGTTGCATGTGTCAGCTTGGTGTAAGGTCTGGGGAGTATTTTGCATTTTCATACCAGGGAAATTAAAATAAAATAAATATAAGTAACATACATTTATTGTATGTATGGATATATTAAAAGGTATAGTAAGTGATTATAAGCGAAATCCATTTTGTCAAATGTACCAAATATCTCCTCGCTGCTCTCTAGTTTACTGATGGTACTGTGTGCACTGAAAGGATAATGTGGTACTTCTACATAGCCCTGGCTCTGTAAGTGGGAACCCCAATATCCTAGCTTTTGCAATGCAGTTCTAATGTGGGGGGCGGGGGGGCAGATCTTCTGAGGGAGCATCCTTGCATTGAACGGAAAGATGTTTCTCATTTGATCGAGTTCAAATATCAACAATCTTTCTCCAGATTGACTTACTATACCTTCAATAATACTAATGTGTTGTAACACTAGCATGACTAGTTTCTACACCAAAAGCATCTCTCAAGGTCCTTTTCACAAAAGGTTTTTGATGTACTAGCCAATTATTACAATACTGTACATAAATGTAACATTAATGGAAATTATCCTGGAATGTTCCAATGCTTCCCACTGGATGTAGTATTGATTTAATTTTCTCACAAACAGTACATAAAAACACATATGTGCAGCTAGGCTATGGTTTACTGTCTTATAATTCTCCAACATCTATCACCTGTGTGCTTCAAGCCAAAGCAATGTGCGACCTGTTGGAAACCATTCAGGCAAACAGACACATCTGGCACTGCAGCGCTTTGCGTATTAGCATGGTTGGTACATCAGGGATTTGAAGGCCCAGGAAAAGGGGGAATAAAAAAAAAATATGGAAGGCTGATGCCCATCTAAAGTCGTGCTTGTTTAAGTCTTCTGTTTTAACTGTGCTGTGCAGAAATAACATGGAATCAGGATTAGGAAGTCAGTGGATGAGCATGGCCAGTCATTCCGGGTGAAGCATGGTGAGAGACCTCGGAGATGCGGCTTAGTGAGATAAGGTACGTTTGTCTGCAGTTTCTATTACCATGGCACCAAACTGTAGGACACAGTTACGGGCAGGGAGGAGTGGGAGACTTGTGCATTTGCAGCAGGAGGAGGGTTTGTGTGAGGTTAGCTAAGGGGCAGGTGGCACACAGACAGCCAGGAATATCAAATCTATCCAAGCCAACTTACCTACATTCTTTAAAAGCTTCTCTAGTGGGAACAGTACCAAAGGGGAAGAATCATGGATATTGCACGTTGAAAGACACAGCATGGATTGACCAGAGCTGACAACCTTTTCCAGTGTCAGTTGAGTAGATGTGGGTGTGGTATTGGCAAGCAATACCAACCAGCAGTCAAACACAGTTGAATATTATCTGCAGAAAGTTGTCTAGCCTACTCCAACAGTTATTGTGGAAGGCAGACAGTCATCATTTCAATGTCTTGTTTTTATTGCTAAGCTGGTTGTTTTATGGAATTCAGTGTAAATATCTTTCTATTATTATTATCTGTCATAAGGTTTATCTGAAATTAAATCAAGGTTTCCCTACACAGAAAGAAACATACTGTACAAGACACTAAGAAAAAGTGCTGTCATGCCAACATCAGTGTTAGCTATGTGAATGTAGATTC
>JAODUG010005438.1:0-10000 GCA_027564795.1 Aphredoderus sayanus
GTTTAGCGCCCTCTATCTGCCACAAAGAGCTAGTGATTTGGGTCATTCTGACCCAGAGGACATCACGAGGGTTAATGTCTGGGCAACATTGTCACTGGAACTTTCATACCCATAAAGCTAATTGAATTACAATTGAGACAGACAGAGACACAAAGAGAGAGAAACAGAAACAGAGACAGAGACACAAAGAGAGAGAAACAGAAACAGAGACAGAGACAAAGAGACAGCCTGCTGTCAGTGACCCAGTCAATGTAGCCTCACCATCAAACACTAAAGTGTCAAACAAAACCGCAGTCCTGAGTAAACAGACACACATGGCGTGACCATTTAGTACGTACACCTTTAGCATGCACACGCACACACACACACACTGGTCTCATGTGCAGGGAGGTAAATAGCATTCTTATCAAAATAGAAAAGAGAGAGAGAGGGAGAGAGAGAGAGAGGGAAAGAGAGAGAGAGAGAGAGGGAAAGAGAGACAGGGAGAGAGAGAGTGATAGAGAGAGGGAGAGAGAGGGATAGAGAGAGAGGGATAGAGAGAGGGAGAGAGAGGGATAGAGAGAGGGAGGGATAGAGAGAGAGGGAGAGAGAGTGATAGAGAGAGGGAGAGAAAGAGGGATAGAGAGAGAGAGAGAGAGGGAAAGAGAAGGAAAGAGAGAGAGGGATAGAGAGAGGGAGAAAGAGGGATAGAGAGAAAGAGGGAGAGAGGGAGAGAGAGAGGGAGAGAGAGAGAGGGATAGAGAGAGAGGGATAGAGGGAGAGAGAAATGGGCGAGCAAGTCAGCAGCACTGTGATTACAGCTGACACCGTCTCAGGAGGTTGGTTGCCGTGGTAACCGGCAGCGACCGGATGCTCCTTGATTGGCTGGCGGGCCCTCGTCTCCCAGCAGCCAGTTGGCTCCTCCATTAGTATTCTGGGAGTTTCTCTTCTCGTGGTCTTATCAGACCCCCCTCCCTTCCCTCCCCCATCTCTCTCACCCATCTCCCCACCTACTGTACTTCCTTCCACTTCTCCATAGTCACTCTGTTCTATCCCCATCTTTTATTTAGCTTTTTTTTTGGTCTCTCCTGTCTGTTCCATAAATAGTGGCAATCACAAATGCCCAGTGGCCACAGTGTGTGTGTGTGTGTGTGTACTGATACAGTGCTAACTCATACACACACACACACACACACACACACAAAAAGCACACATATACACATGTGTACACACAGACACTACTTCTCCATTCACCTGAACCTGAGCGTCAGGTGGTAGAGGAAGTATGCCTCCTGGGAAAACCAGCTGAAGTGAAAGTCAGTACAAACAAGCGACTGCTATTAATCAGCTGCTCAAACACAAAATGTCTCGATCGACGTCATCAAACTAGTTTTTGCTGTTTCCCAGAGCTACGGTTACACGTCCTCTCACCCTCGGATATATTTGTTGTCAACTGGCCCACACAGGAGGGTTAAAAAGGCACAAAAAAAATTAATAAAGAAATAAATACACACAGCACTGACACTAATGAGAACCACACAATCACACACAATCAGATGTCGCCATTTTCTGTAAAAAAAAAGATTCAAACACGAGTACATTACAAAATGTGGAATGAGCGATGCTGGAGAAAAACTAGTTTACATTTGTACTCCACATCCAAACAACTACACTTCTGCCTTCAAGTGCTCTCTCAGAAGTGTTCTGTGGTGCGGCCTGCTACCCTGACAAGCCAGATGGTTTGTTACACACAACCATCTGGGGAGCCGTCCACTGAAACTGCTTTAAAAAAGGGGGCAGGGCACCTTCAACAAGTACTTGGCAGGTGTTAAATCAACTCTTTCTGAAAACAGTTTTGGAGAAGAGTGAAAACATAATTTCCATTGAGAAAAGCCTTTACTGAGCCATCTGATTGTGTATGATTGTGTGTGTTTTTTTAATTGGCATTGCTGTGTGTATTTATTTCTTTATTAATCATTTCTTTACGTATTTGTGTTGTTTTTTTCGTGCCTTTTAATCCTCCTGTTGTCCTCTGGATTCAAACTCACACCTTGTTGTGCCAGCAGTGCACATCATATGAGCTGTAGAATTAGGTTAACGCCTTCTATCTGCCACAAAGTGCTAGTGATTTGGGTCATTTTGACCCAGAGGACATCACAAGGGAGAATGCATTTTAATAAAAGTGATGTTGTTGCAGCATCTATTCTCTTAGGAATAACTATTGTTGTTTACGAGTAGCTTTTGCTGTCATAACACCTAAACGGTGATTGATCAAGCACACAGTTGACGGGACTGAAGCACAAAGATTTCAAGCTCTCCAGACTTATTCTCACGGCACAGTCAAACTGAAGTGAGACCATCCTGATCTCGCGAGGCTACTGGCCCACACCACTTTGTGCTCCCATTTATAGAGCCAGGATGGAAAAACCAGATTCTCTGAATTTGATGAAAAAGTGCTTACAGCGACTTTAATTGTAATCATGCAGGGACATAGCTGCAAGTGTCTCTTCTACTCTCAAGTGTCCCATCAGGTTCTGAACTAATGTCTGTCTGTTAAAAGTAAAGTAAGTTATTCTCCAGAACGCATGTTAACATTCTGAGGTAAGCCGCCCCAACGCATTGCCATGGCTAGGGTACTGTTATTGCGTGCGGTGTCCACCACTTTGTGTTCATGGCTAGGGTACTGTTATTGCGTGCGGTGTCCACCACTTTGTGTTCATGGCTAGGGTACTGTTCTTGCGTGCGGTGTCCACCACTTTGTGTTCATATTTACCTGTGTAAAAGTGCCAGACTTTTCTTTTTTCCAGCACGAACAAAGATCGGTAAGCTAGCGTACCGGTGCGAAGAGATATTTGGTGAATTCGCTCACAATCTCCGACTCTGACTACGGACAGTGAGAAGGGAAGTGTCATCTGCTCCTTCCTCACCTGTTGCTGGCTCTGCTCCTCCAGGTTCAGCTTGACCTCCAGCGACTGCCTGGCCTCCAGGAAGGCTTTGCGATGCTTCCGGTCAGCCATGTAATACGACATGACCCCCACAGTGATGGCACACATGTAGATCACAATGTTGGCCAGCAGCTACACACACACACACACACACACAATGTTAGCAGGTCTCTTCTGTCACATAAGCGACTCATACTGACTATCTGATACACAAACCCATGTTAGCATGTCAGCACTATCAGGAAGTGGGGTAGTAGATTTTCATTGGCTGTTAGCATTGTCACTCACAACAACAAATCTGTATATGTAATTCCAGCATGACTCAAATGCAGTGCTTTAATGCCCAATTTATGTACCGTATTTCCTATTCTAGGAATCAGTTACCATAGCCTAGGTATTTAACAGACAGTTAAATTTCCTGTAAACTGTAAAATATACCAAAGCAGGAAGTAAGTATGTAAGAGTCATGAGTAGAAAATGGAAATAAATATTTCCAACTTTTATTGACAACACCGGCCTTAGTCATAAAGTGGATGCAATGAGTTAACATGCACTCTAGACACCAGAACACCATTCTTTGTGTCCCTGACAAGTAATAGCATTTCGATCCGACTGTAGATCGAAGCTCAGATAGGGTGTTTGACCTTTTATTGAAGGGATTTTGTAAAACAAGTACCACAGCGATAATGCAGAACCGACAAGCCTTCTGTCAGCCAAGGAACAGTAAGCACTCCCAAAACCTTCAACGTCAAACGACCACAGTGCCTTGGAACAGAGCAAGAAGCCCCACTCATCCTGCTGCTATCTGATGATATCGGAGGGTCAGTCTCTCCTACCTACTGTAGGTGGCAGACAGAGGCGGCGCCTTTCCATTAACGCTATTTGATGAGAGCTTCCTTTTACGAGCACAAGAGTCCCAGTTCATTTCACACGCGGGACGTAACCATCTGGTAACCTCACACATGCCCATGTCATGCTATCCGTCATGCTCCTCATACCTTCCACACAACACTCCTTTCGGGACCGTCGACTGCCATTTCCTGCAAACCCACACTAACGCCGGTGTCACGTCGATAGTCTACAGTTCTCCTTTCAAAATCAACAGCACCCCCCCGATTCCTCCTCCACATAAACCTACGCACCAGCTATCCTGGAGCTGAACATCCTAATCCTCTATCCATCTCGTGTTTCTCCTTCTACACATTCCATGCTAATAAATACACACCTCCAACACCACTTAATACTAGTTTGTATTGTGTAAAGTGAGAAGTTCCATCATGGGTGGCTGACCAATAAACGACCAGATCATCACAATACTGTATGCATGTTACAGTACTATACAAACTCATCTGTAATGCATGGGTCAATTAAACGTTTTACTTAAATCCTCCACAAAACACACAGTGGCTTTTCTCTTCAGCGGTGAAGAATCCGTCAAAAGATTCCTGGTTCACTGATTGATCGATACCAAATCAAACCAGTTTTCTCCGTTCCACCTCTCTAACCTGACACGCCAGATGGTTAGTTAAGCAGAGCCATCTGAGAAGCCCTCATTTTAACCTGTTTAGAAAAGGGCAGACACTTGGCAGGTGATCGGATAAACCGAATTGTTGATCTCCGTCAATTAACGCCACACATAAAAACTATGCCCGGAGCTGCCAGTACAATTCCAATTGATCAGAAACACTGTGGTTCGGACTGAAGAGCAACCATTCCCAGGCTATCCAGACTGATATCGCTGCTAAGTCACAACGAAGCTGGCGAGAGGAGCGAGAAGATCCATCCTTAGGGAAAAGGAGCTGAAAATTAGCAACAGCTATGAACTCCCTGTGCAACACATGAGTCTCATCATGGTTTGTATTGGAACAATGTGATGCTGTGATGGCTCACAACAGGCTGATTGGACTAGACAATTAGCTTCATTCAGGGAGTGGTGTGGCTTCCTCTAGGTACCCTGGACTGTGTTCCCTATAACAGTCAGGAAGGTGTCATGAGGCTACCACCTCTCGGTGCTATGACACCCCTTTCCTCCTCTCCTGTCTGCCTGCCCTCTGACCCCGACACCCAAAACTAACCTGCCTGCCCTCTGACCCCGACACCCAAAACTCCCCTGCCTGCCCTCTGACCCCGACACCCAAAACTCACCTGCCTGCCCTCTGACCCCCCCCCCTTCCCCCTAAAACTCACCTGCCTGCCCAGCACTGCTCCCCTGAGATCCTCCTGCTGCTGCTGGGCGATGGTGACGCCCAGCACCAGGGTGTGCACGCCGCAGGACACGGCCGTGACCAGCACGATGGGCGTGAGCCTCAGTGGCAACGTCAGGAAGAAGGAGAAGCTGAAGAAGGCCTGCCAGCCCACCGTGTCGCTGGCCTGGTGGAAGCGGGCGTAGCTCAGCCCCAGGTAGCAGAACACCTGCGCCACGATCAGCACCCACAGCGCGTAGGGCACCACGCGGCGCGACACTCGGTCCGGCAGCAGCCCGAAGCGGCACAGGACGTAGAGGAGCGCGTCGGCCGCCAGCCCCGCCGACGCCACCGCCACCGACGCCAGCTTGTCGCCGGTGTAGACCACGGCGCACATGACGAGGACGTAGCTGTCGAACAGCGCCGCGAACACCACCAGCACCAGCAGGGTCTCGTGCCGCTGCCGGCGGAAGTAGGTCTGGTACAGGTTCTCCAGGGACTCGGGGGCGAAGGTCAGCCGCATGAAGCGCGGCAGGCACAGGCAACAGCCCGAGCTGCGTACCGTGACCTCGTGGGTCCGGCCCACCGCCTGGCCCGGGTCGGACGGCAGCGTCACCGAGCAGTCAGCGGAATACTCCGCCGAGTACTCCGGCTCGGAGAAGGCCCGGTTCCGAGGCATGGTAAGGAGTAATATAAAAAATGAAAAAACACAATGACTTCCCTTTGGAAACCGTAAGTCCAAAAGCTGATGCGCGTGTGTGTGTGTGTGTGTGCTCGGTTCTGCGGGGAGTGGACGGGATACTGCGGCCGCCTTCAGGCCTCCATCTGGTTGCTCAGGCCTGCAGTCTCTCTAGCCGTTTGCCCCCGGGGAGCCACAGCTGTGCGGCGGCTGTGTGGATCACGAGTTGTGCTGTCTTGACTGTCAGGCCCTGTTGGCTGAAAGGCCTCCTCTTACATGGCTGTGACTGTTTTCACTAGATAAATAGCAGTCAGTTGACTCAGCAGGGTGTCACATGCAGAGATCACTTACGCCTACTCTTCAGTGACAGAGTGGAGCACAAATACGGTTTTCATTTCCTCCTTGGTGGGGCCTTCAGCAGTGTTGTTGTTCCCACTGTGCATCCCGGATTTTGTCTCTCATGTCAGGGTTGGTTGGGGCAGCGCTCTACGGATGGCGACACTGCAGCGCGTTTACATGGCCCCATTGCTCGCTGTCATTTCTCTGGGCTCCATGGTCCATGGTCATCCCTGGGAATTGTACTGCGAAGGGAAGGTAGAAATGCATTTAGATCTGGTGCGTAATAAAAACGGACAACACACACCTGCGAGTTTTAGCATGGCACATCTCAAAACAGCATCTCAAACATGCATGCAAGCCTACTACTGCTTATCTGTGACTGGGATGTCGCTGGCCTACGTGAAGCCTGAAGTAGGGTTCCGCTGCCTGCCTACATGTTGCGCTCCATCAGGACATTAAGTTAAAACTAAATCAAATATTCACGCCAATTAGGATGTCACCTTAAAAATCACAAGCCCCCATATTTCAAATTCGACACAAAGCATGCAGTTAAAAATTAAATAACCAGCGCAGGCTCCGGCTAAAGCCAGTAGACACATGTAGGATATCGGACCTATGCAAAATAAATCTGTTCACACGGATATTGCTGCGTGTGGAAGCGAGCCCCAGCGTCTTGCGTTCAATTCCACAGACATTGACTAAATGTGGTGTTCAAATGTGTCTATTTGTTGATGTTCCCGAACATATTTTGGTTCACAAATCAATTCCTTTCCTTGTATTCCTCCCAACGACAGTAACCTGAGGTTATCCACCAGATGCTGCGAAAATAATCAGCATTTTGATGCATCGGCTTACCGTCTGTAAAGCCACTTTCCGTCACCCTTGGATCGGATAAAATTTGAAGAGACGCAGATGTGATCAGCACGTTTAAACCCAGTAGTTCGTTGATTTTTCTGTGGGAAAAATCTGTTTCTCGACGCGCTTTCCCACCGTTCTCTTGCTTCTAGTCTACCGCAGCAGCAGTCACTGCCGAGCCCTGAACCCCGGCCTCCCTCCATCCAAACCCCGCCCCCGACCTCCAAACAAGGCTTTGCCGACAAAATCGCCGCACACACACACACACACACGCACGCACGCACGCACGCACACACAAAAACACACAAAAACACACACACACACACACACACACACACACACACACAGACACAGACTAACTAAATTTAGGATTAACTGGCGCGTTGGCACCAAGTTGGCACACACGCATTATGTGTTATGGCTCGTATATATTTATTTATAGACCTACTGGCTGGTACGGGTTGAAAAGGTTTAGCCTATTGATCTTTGTATTGCACAAACAGTTCACTATGGAGAGGAAAAGAGGATGTAGTCATAATAAATGTGTAGCCTATTAGAAGCTGTAGGGAGACGGTCCTGTTGGTAGAAGCTCCTGCAACCTGCACGGGATAAGTAGGCAATTATACGTGCACGGCGTAGAGTAAGCAGGCCTCGATTGATTGTTCCACTGAAACTCCGCATTGAATGTGATCAATACACACAGTGTTGGCTATATCAAATGGACATATTCGTCGGCACAACATTCCAGATTCAATATTCAGAATCTTTAGTCACGATATATAAATGTGCAGTGCATAATGATATCTGGACAGTAGGCATAAATAAAATTAAACAAAATACGGTACGTTGAAACTACAACACACTGTAAAACATGGATTATCCTATATTAAACAATGTAAATATGTCATTTTCTTAATATAGGCAGGCGATGCTACCTTGATATCTTACAAGAATATACACGAGATATATATACGAGAATATGCTAATTCTTTGCAAAAACTGCAACGTAACGCACGTAGGAAGTACGTCTTTGACGTCATGACGCGGTGTACGTTGCTGACGTGTATGCAGGGAAGTGGCTGCTGCAGTAGCGAGCAAATAGTAGACATCCTGTATTTTTCGTTCAATCTTAGCTCTGACAGAACACAATGGGATCGTGTGATTTGTCGCTGAGCTGATAAAATAAAAACACAAAACTATTCAGGTATGAAATCGCTTGTCGCGTCGGCAGCCGCTGCACGGTACTACCCAGACGGAACTAACGTTAACCTTATTGTTGTGTTAGCTTCAAGAGCATCGGCTAGCACAGGAAGATGCAGTATTTTCTGATATGACATAATATATTTTAAGTGTATATAAAATAATTGATTGTGTAGTTAACATTCATTGTTGGATGTTCTATGGGGATGTTCTTGTGGTTGTCGTATGGCGGCTACGCTGATATATCGCAATATCGGTGTTATTATCATTACTCACCAGCTAAACAATGTGAATCCCCGAAATTCGGCGACGAAAATTATGTTAAGCAAAATTACACTACTTATCGGAGACCTGGCTGCCTAGAATGACACCCTGGTAAAACTGCTGCCATTAGCCTATCACACTTTGTTGCAGTCGTATAACTATTAAATAAAAAACAAAACAAGCAACGAAGCAACCATAAAACTCCAATGTACCAATGTATTTATAGCAGTGGTTTGTTTGTTCAGCTATCTTTTGAATATGCACGATACCTGTTCAAACACTCATACAGTTGTTACTGTGCCTCTTTTCTTCCTGTTACTGTGCAGTAACGTTTATGAAGAACCCATCGTTGTCAGCTGTACGATCATGGGGAAAAGGAAGGTGCCAGATCTCTACAGAGCCCCCTTTCCCCTCTACTCTGTCAAGGTAGACCCTAAAACAGGGCTGGTGATCACCGCAGGAGGCGGCGGGGCTTCCAAAACAGGCATTAAAAATGCAGTGGTAAGCTGCCATTGTTCTCTTGTGTGTACTTACACCTCCCATATATGTTAAAGTACCTAAACGAAATGATAAACGTTACTATAGCAGCAAACAACTATTTTTATATAGTGGAGTGATAATGGCATCCTGCGCAGATAATGACATCACATGCTCCTCTGTTTTCATAGCCAGGCCTGCTCTATATATATATATATGTATGTGTGTGGCGCTCACAGAGCATTTGTTGCGGAGTTACTGGTGCGCTTTGTGTGACATCTTGTGGTAAAATTGTATATAGAATCACTTTAGTAACCCTCCCGTTGTCCTCAGGTTTCAAATGCTCTACGTTGTTGCGCCAGCAGATAAGGCATGTCATATCTCCGTGTAAGCCATAGTGTGTCGGGTCTGTTTGACCAGTAGGAGGGTTAAATGTAAAGGAACTGCATTTATATAGCGCTTTTCTAGCCTACTGGCCACTCAAAGCACTGCACATTATTGCCTCACATCCATACACCGATGGTGGTGTCAGCCATGCAATGATCCACCTGACCACCAGGAGCAGTCAGGGTCAGGTGTCTTGCTCGAGGACACTTCGACACTTGGTGAGGAGTTAGCGGGCTTTGAACCAACGACTTCTCGGTCACCTGTCACCCCGCTGTACCCACTGCGCCACTGCCGCCATTAGCTAATGTGGCATCTAATGTGGTGTTTTGTGTTTAGCACTTCCTGGATTTGCAGTTGGTCGGGGACCGCCAGTACAGCGCCACGCTGGTCCACTCCCACGCCACCGACCCCCACGCCACCATGAACATGGCGATAGGCGATGACGTCATCGCGGCCGGGCAGGACGGCACCTGTAGCCTGCTGCGCTTCAGACGGAGCCCGCAGCCGAAGGATGCCCGCAAGGCTGCCGATAAAGACGGTGAGGGGGGAGAGATGACTAGTCTTCACGAGAATATTTAACCTTCCTGTTGTGGTCAAACTGACCCAACGCACTATCTCTTTGTGGCAGATAGAAGGCGCTAAACCTAATTCTACAGCTTACGCAGACATATGATGTGCACTGCTGGCACAAC
>JAODUG010005445.1:0-29244 GCA_027564795.1 Aphredoderus sayanus
CATGGCAGTGGTAGGTTTATGGCAGCCTTATATCAGGATACCCCTCAATCAAGCTATGGAGAAGGCATAAGACCAAACTGATGTAGAGTCTGTGTATGGATGGATTCACTATTCAAAAAGATTCTTTCCGCATGGTCTTGCAAGAGAGAGGGCATAGCCTGTGATGTGGACTAATCACTACAGTAAGGCCAAATCCAACTAGGTGAAGGAGGGGGGGGGGTTGTACTGTAATTCATTCTTTATTTTTTGATCCACAAATGTTTTTGCTGTGTTTACAGTATTCTATTTACAGTATACAGTGATATGTGATGTTCGATGTAATGTAAGTGCAAAATGTAACTTGGAAATGCATGAATTGACTGAAAATAAAAAAATCGCTAATTTTTTGTTGCGTTTGATCAATAGCTTCATATAAATTACTTTATTCTAATAATATCTTTTGACAGAAATCAACCCTAAAACATATAATTGGAAAAGTAGAAATACTAACCATGTTTTAGATTGATCACAGTAGTGTTCAACTGGTTCAAACACAATCAGATCATATGAACCATGTGTGTACAATACAGTCATAAAATTGGGGTTTCACGTGTTATTGTATCTTTTTGAAATAAGTGTTTCATTTTGCAAACTATCTGAGGTTTTCTGCTACTTGTGTGAATGGTTGTGTGAATTGTGTTTTGACAAAATGAACCCTGTTTTTAAAATTGTGCTTATGCATTTAAAAAAAACAGTGTGTAAAATAATGCATATTTATAGATAATACATTGATTTATCTATTTTATATTTCAGTAATTCAACTAAAGCTGACAGTAAATGTCCTTTATACAATGTTTTTTAAACATTAAAATACCAGCAACTATTTTCTGTGTGTAAAGATATAGTGGTGTAAATGCATCATACTCTTTCTGTGTGATGTAAACAGAGCTCCTCTATTCTTAGTTTACATTGCCGAACAGGTGTGAATGTGTGTGTGTGTGTGTGTGTGTGTGCATGTGTGTGTGTATACATGTGTGTGTGTGTGTGTGTGTTTGTGCGTGTGCGTGTGTTTTGGTCTGAGATGCTGGTGCTTAGTGTGACATCTAGTGGAAACGCATTACATATAGATCATCATGCAGATCTGTAAACAGTACAGTATGTCTGCAGATGTCTATATATATATATATATATATATTATTGTTTACATACGGTATACTGTAAAGCACACCAACAGTAATCACAAAACAATGACAATGTCTTTTCTCATGACCGGAAATCACATCCCAACGCACACAACTTGCTGTTGCCATTGAAAACAGTATACAGTACTGTGTCTGGAATTACCACCTTGGTGCTGAGTGGCTTAAATTCCTCTCTACTCCTCTCCTACAATGTTCATAGGCCCACGTCTTCTCTACCCCACTTTCTACAGACAAATGCGTGTTGACTATGACTAGTGAGTGTTGGAAATGTTGGTTTCTGAGGGTAACATAATGCAATGCATTTTGAATGTTAACAATCATTTTAGTGTTGGTACTGTAAATGTTACATACAATGTTGACAAGTTTCATTCTAGTGTTTACCAACGTATTTTAAATGGATAAAACTCAGGCCTACCAGCAAATAAAATGCACTTTTGTCTGATAACATTCTGATTTGCATTCAACATTCAAACAATTACGTATCTACTGCTGTTTTACAGAAAGTCAAGTTACCTGCTCAGGACCAGTGCATGTCTGCTTGCTACTGTTTTTCTCTGTGTGTTAAAAGATGAATTTAGGTCTATGTGTATAATGGACTGCATTTATGATTCAGTGTCCAATATGTGAATGATCCTCTTTAGATCCATATTGAGTCCTAGAGTTGTACCTTGTATTGCGCTACACAGTATAAACTATCATGCTAAATCATAATTCATATGTATTATCTGAGCTTTATCAATCCATCTTGATAGCACTTTTCATACAAATACATGTAACACAAAGTGCTTCACACTACAAAATCATTAACAACAATACAATATAGAAAAAAAGTAATACCACCACCCTACAGTATGTAACACCCATCATCCCAACTCTCCAAACACGCATCAAACAGAAAACAGAAAATCAAGCCCAAACATCTGGAGTCCCATTCCCACCATCCCCGAAACACTAAAACTCTGAGGACCCCAGACCCGCTCCCCAACCACTTCAATCTCAGTCAGAGAATGAAGGAATGAGCCCACACACCAACATACCCCAGACCCGCAAGGATGTGGCACTAGGGGCACATCACTGAACACAAACACAACGCAAGTGACTAAATGGACCAGCTCCCCCCAGCTAAACCCCCAGGCACTGCAGGCCAGGGCACACACCCACCCACGATCCAGCCCAAGATACTTACTGTACAGTAGATACATTATAAATTCATATGTGATGCAAGCAGGCAAGTAAAGTTTGATTCATGTTGGTCATCAGTTTTGAGTCAAGCTACTGTATGTGTATGTTTCAAAACCCTTTAATAATATGATTTTAAAGCATTTAGTAAAAGCTAAATATCAACTGGAAGAAATTAAAAGACTATAGGTTATTCATAAAACACTGGCAAGCTTATGATGATGACAGTTTTACTTGGTCAGGTTTCTTGTTCCTCTTAGCCAATTAAGTAAAGTTTGTGAAGTTGCTTAAAGCAAAGATGGAACTGCATAACTTTAAGAAATGTCTTCATGGGACGTGTTTAGCTTCTAATTACTGACTAATAGGCCATATAAAGCAAACCTAATTAAAATAACCAGACACTATTTTTAAGGCTCCAGAGGTGCAGGTATTTTGCCAAAATACAAATCTATGGATAGATATTATTGAGGGATTTTTGAACAATAAATTCAACTTGGGACTGTGAAACAGGTATCCAAAATCATTAATTTATGTTATTAAATTGTCACTAATCATAAGCCATCTGGCGTCCATCATCTGGTAGTGTTTCTATTAGCATCCTATTGGCTTTCCATGGTTTGGTGAGCAGGGTCTTTATTAAAACCCTGTGCTTAATGAAGCAATAATGTGATACTAGGTATCATATTATTCAAACAAAAACTGTTGAATATAAAGTTAGGATTGAGGTTCTATGGTGTTCAGGTCACATTTAGGGCATATTGCAGCGACATATGTACTTCAGTGGCTCCAATGCACTTTAACACAAAGTTATGCGGTCAAATATCAGCCAGACATGTTTCTTTTCAATGTCAAATAAGGAAATACATTGGCTATGTATACGCCCTATTCTCCAGACTCCAAACTATAAAAGAGCAAGCTAGTCTGACAACATAGTTTCATACTGTGCATGAATGCTACAAGAATGCTGTTTCAATTCAAGCCTGTTGGACTACATTACTAGTCCAGGCTTGGCTAGCCTAACTAGTTGTAATGATCGACATAATGAGTAACTTGAAAAAAGATAACAATGCTGTAAATCAATATTTGCAGAAAAAAAGCTTATTTTATTTCCAATATACTTGTCCATACAGAACATGTAATATGTGCCACCTCTTATCCTGACATAACATTTGTTACATATATGTAAACATATGCATATTATACTATACAATATACAATACATTTAAAACAACAATTTGCTTCTACTATAGCCACATAGTGTGAGCCATAGTGTTAACCATTAATCTTATAATATCTATATTTGGTTGTTCTAAACCAATTCCTTTAACCTGATTATAATCTGACGAGGACCTCTCACAAACCTGAGTAATCAGAACCATCATGTTGCGTTCACTCAATTAACTTACTGTTACATACAGTACATACATGTACACAACTTTTAGAAATGACAGGACGTGGCTCTGGTGAAGTGAAATCAATCATGGAAAACAGCAGAAAAGGGCATGTTGGTTTGACATTTATGTAAATGTCAAACAAAACAATTGGCCATAATTTGATTATATTCCTTTAACCAATGTCTAAGCAACTAAAACAATTTTGAATTACGCATCATTATTTTCTATCCATTCATATTTTTTAAAGGTATCGAAATGGAATAATGACATCACAATTAAGACAATATAGTCTATAGGCTATTATAATTGTATGAATTTTCAGTCTTTCACACATGTTTAATCAATACATTAATTCAATAGACGTTTTTACTTTCAAATAAAAAAAAACTGCTTAAATAATTTAACGGAAATAAAAGTCACCTTATGCCAAATATTATAAAATGCTAACATCCCACATTTTCTATAGACCGCGTAGTGTGTAACACGTACACCACTAGATGTCAGCAAAAGTGAGCAACAATGCCCACTACCTTTCTGCATTGGAAACTTTTTCAACCAGATATTCTATATTAGACATTGTTCAATGCAAACCGAAAAATCCATATTTGGGTGAAAATCAACAAAAATTAAACAACATCACAATATTTGTAACAGTATGGTAAAAATATATAAATAATATTTATAGTTTAGTGCAGATATAATTTTAAATGTTGATATGTCATGCTATATTAAATACATGAATTGGGTAATCTCTCTATAAACATTTTTACATAAACAGCAGACAGTGGAAGATTGTAAAACATCAGTTATAGAGCCCAAACAAATCTCTTTTCTCCAAGTCAATTTCAACAGCAACATATTAAAAAAAATTTGCAGCAAGAATTTCAGGTCTTCTCACTAAAATATTTGATTTTTTCAATAATAAAACACAATACAATGTAATACGGTAATTCATGTGTAATGATTATACTTGATTAATTTGAATATAATATAGCACTTTTCTGAGGGAATATGGCAATATTAGCAATTTTCTGAGGGAAAAGAGCTATATTATATTCAAATTAATCAAGTATAACTATTGCATTGTTTGCATGAAGCCTAATAGCTTCATGCAAACAAATAATAATTATCTAACCAAATAGATGAGTCATGCCTATGCCTCACAGGAGGGCTGGTAGGTGAGTTTTCTAGCCATTAATTTCACAGTTTGAATAAAGATTTTCTTTAACGAATGATGCAAGTACAGTATATGCATTTATAGCTTAGTGCAGAATATATACTACAGTCACAGAGGAAGAAGATGAACTTTGACCTTCCACAGGGATGCCTTCATTATCTTTCCTTGATTTGGCAACCACGGCCAATAAGTTGGAGTCCCAGAAATCAAGAGAAAGAGAGGGAAAAGCCTAGATTTAAGAAATAACAACACAAACAAAAGAAAATAGTGGAATAATAAGAAATGTTTAGGGATCACTGATGATATACAATGTAATATAATGATTTCTCTAGGTCACTAGGATTAAGTCTATTGTACAATCATCTACGAACAAGTTGAACATTATTGCAATCATTCCAACCATGTTGGGGGTAAAACACATTCCTCCTATATTCATTGAACTGCATTATTTAACCCTCCTGTTGTCCTTGTATATTTATGCCAACAGATAGCGCCATCTGATTGTGTATGATTGTGTTGTTCTCTTTATTCTCATTGTTGTTTGTATTTATTTGTTTATTAATTATTTGTTTATGTATTTGTGTTGTTTTATGTCCCTTTTAACCCTCCTGTTGTCCTCGGGTTTCAAATGCACACCTTCTTGTGCCAGCAGTGCACATCATATGTCTGTGTAAGCTGTAGAATTAGGATTGGCGCCTTCTATCTGCCACAAAGAGCTAGTGATTTGGGTCAGTTTGACCCAGAGGACAACAGGAGGGTTAAGTGTGTACACACCATAAACTTTTTATTTCAATACATTATGGTTATCTCCGCACATGGTCAATTATTTAAATGCTGACCATTCCTCAACTAGATATTAGATATCTAATATTAGAAAATGTAACATTGTTGTGAAAAACATCTTTCAATAATAGTCATTCTAACCCGACAATCTAGTTTACATCATTGTGCATTCAGTTCATGTGATTAGATCATTCTGTATGTCAGTTTAATATGCCCAAATATAATTTTATGTGTCCAAAATATGCCTCATGCCTATTTTTCCATCACATCTGAATGCCTATTCTATGATCATGTGTGGATCTCATTCAATGTTTTAGTGACAAATGGAAACAGTTACGTAATGTGCACCTCCTCAAGTTTCTAAGGATTTGTTTCATGATGCTTAGATATTATATGTTAAAAACATTCATAAAAAGCCCACAGTATTTACAGTACTGTACAGTATGTGGACTTGATTTGACAAATTGTACATGGAGGGAGCAATAACACCATGGCTGGATAAATAATATGATAGCGTAATATTTTAGTATTCATGCAAAAATGAATACTATAATTTAATTGCAGGAAAATCTTGCAGCAGAGAATGACTGCATTTAGAAGACTGGTACATTCAGGTACAAGAGGTTTCTGTTCTAGTCAGGTACCGTTCAGGCCATAAATGGTGTTGGTTGTGGTAGGCAGCAGAGATGGACTCATTCCTGTGGCTTGGGCCCTAGGCAGACAGGCAGGATATTCACAGCTCTTCAGCCGCCATTCATGTAGCAGCACAATCCAATCATTACCGCACTGGCTTAGCTGTCTTGCCAACTGCCACACAAATTGCTTACAGCATATGGAAAGCATGTGCACACACTGAGGTAAAATAAGCGATCGCATGGCAGTGTTTCAAAAAGCACTCAACTCCATTGTGTGAAAGAATGAAAGTTAAAATCTTCAGGTACACAGATGTGTATAGATGAATATCACACTATAACACCAATTTCCACAACTCCATAGAGTGCTGTAGGATATTTACAGCAAAACTGGTGTCGTTCAACATGCCATCTGGCCCTTTTCCAAGACACTGGTGTTAGCGTAGATTCCTTGCTGAACACCAAGGTGTTCCGTCCACATCCTAGCAATCTTTGTAGAAGCACAACACTATACACTTTATAGAAGCAATTTAGAAAGCCCTTTGATAAAATGTTCTTTCTTTTAATGTAATTATAATGTAATCTTAGACAAATGAAATACTAATGGTACCTGTAAACAGGGTGTATAATTTCCACACTAAAGTTACTTATCCGTAGGTGCCAGTTTATTTTCCAAAAGAATCACCATTCTCACATTGTTAAGTACTTCTGTCTGTGAACTTTACCTTGGGCTAAGTGGTGTAATTACACATTGCAAGTCTCTGCAGCATGACAATAAAAACATAAGCATCATTAAAGCACAGCCATGGCTTCATTCAGTGACTTTAAACACTAACCGGACTGTTGCTTGCCTTCCATGCATGGCTGCTCATAATGTAGACTACCCCTGATTAAATCCAGAGGCAAGCTATTGATCTTGTATTTTCAACACACATGTAGAACGTTTTCCTAAAGTAAAGTGAATGGTACTGTGAAAGATAGTGTAATTGATTTAGTTCAGCTATGTAAGTGAAACTGACATTAGTATGTCTGGTATTTCCACCAAGAAATGTAATTCATTATAACTCAGCTTGTCAATTGAATTCTGAAATCTGATTTTAACATTGATAGTTCTTCTGATCTTAATCAGTTTTCACATTTGCTCTCAACGAAATAGATCATAATAATTCTGCAATTTGTTACAATCTCTGGTCTTAGAAAAAAAATTTAAATGTTCGACATACGAAACAAAAATGTGTTATAGAATTATTTTGTAGAGTGCAGATGAAAACAGTGTCTTACTTTATCTGTCATCTGTATAATTGTCAGATGGAAAAAGAAAGTTGGTATTGTTTTTTCAAGACCTGGCCACAGCGTCCTTGAGTCTGTCCTTGATTTCTGTTTTTGTAGTTGACTAAACAAATGTGTAGTCATTATATCACTATACACATTGTCAGATTGATTCACGTGGCTAACTGAGTTATCTAGTCTGCTGTTATTGTATAGTGGAAGTTGGGTTTTGTCTCATACTGCAGCAACATGATCAATACATTTACTTAATGGCCCTTTTACTGAAAAATGAGCTTGACAAATTACAGTACTGTATCTGTAGGGGTCTAACAGTCAACCAGAGTAGTGTAGTTCAAAGCAAATCCAATCCCTCAGATTGTTTAGTTTAAGTGTTATGGTCCTAATTTGTATGATTTTGAAGTAACTTCTTTGGGATTATTATTGTCCACAAATGACAGAGGTCTTAAACTTTAGACCTTCCATCTTTCACCAAGAGCAGTTATTGTCATCTATATGATATACAGATTTTCACAAGATTGAAACTTGTCACTCTAACAGTTTGGGACTATGATTGGGGCTATGCTTGATCCTGATCAAACTATGGATACAGATTTTTGGTACTGCAATATGGAAAAATCTACGTTTTCACTAGTTTATTCTGGTCCTAACTGGTTTGCCACCCATCCCTCTCCCCACAATCACCTTTGCTAAATCCTATTAGTGGTACTATAAACCTATCATGGTGCTGTTATTGCTAGTCTTATGCCCACTTCTCAAGTAAATGGTGGAGGCATGTGGGGACATTGATGTTGCCTGTCCAAGACATAAGCCACCCTAAGGACATTCTTTACTAAAATGTATATTTTGGTGTATATGTTTTAGGCTATAGTTTATGTACAAAAAAATTTAAAAAAAATTAAAAACGGATTGCCATGTGTAAAGTTATGCTGGTTTGAGACAATCTAGGTGATTTGTTCAGTCTGGGAACTCTTCATTCAAAGTTGTTTATAATACAAAGGTGAAGCTAAAGGTTGTCAATCAAATCATTAGCAATCACCTGATCAGAATAACAAATAATGCTAGCACAGCTGCCAGCAGACATTTGTACAACGTTCAACCAATCAGAACAGAGACCCACATGGGGAAGATTTTCAGAATGGCACATTGAAATACCCATCTGCAACCTTCTGACAAATGAAGGACTGAAAAAGCCTCATTAGAGAGCTCAGCTCTGTTCAGTTTATGTATTTTTTTCTGTATTTTATTTTGAAAGTGGACCCATCAAGACATTGCAATGTTATTATGAGACCTATGAGAATATTGGACTTAGCCGAAATAAAGATATTCCATGTAAATGTGCCAAAGCTGAGTTTAACTGAAAATGGTGTGACACAGCCAAGCCTCATGACAATATTTATGTCGCTGCAATATGCCCTAAACCACCGAATAGCCATCACTAATGTACTGTCACTATTGGATCCATACAGTAGGTCATGGGAAATCGAATGAATGCAATGGCCTCTACATTGGCCGCATTCACCTTCAGCCATAATTAATTGTTTTGCTTCTCTTGGGAATATGCATTGACGACCAAAATGTGCTCATGGCCTATTTGTGCCAAGCCTTATAAAGTTGTTAATTTGCAGATGTTCTGCCCAGGCTGTTCAAAAATTGGTACCAAAAACAAGTAGAAGTAAAGCATAATTTCCAAATAGTTCAAGCAATGAAAGTTTACAGCTATTGTACGTTGTACATGACAGTGCCCTGCATTATATCACATGATGTCATATTGTAGAGATGAAAACCTTTTAAATGTGTAAAGTTTTAATGCATGAGCAATTAAGAGACATATACATTTTGATTTAAAAAATAGCATACATGATAGCCTATATGAGACATGATGATACATAATAAAAATAGCCTATATCTCAATAAATATGAATTCCATCACAATATGAATAGGCTATATAGGTTTATATGTCAATAATTAATTTCAACATGTTCATTGTGCAAACGATGACCATATTCTATGTCACTGTAGTGTTCCACTTTGCTTTAAATCTACAAAATATCTTGTGGTTAGCAGGGACTTGAGTTTCTGACATAAATGTGGCCAGTATTTCCATAATTACAATGCAGCAGTAGCTGGTCTCACTTCATGCGTGAGTCCTGTTAAACTCTCAGAAATTTACCATATTTAAATATGTGTAATTTAAACTATCTATTAAGGGGAATTTCACCTTGAAACAAATAACCTACGTGTAAATAAATAAAAATGTGATTACTGTAATTACCCATGAATATATGCTAATAGATTTCCATTACAACATATTAAACAGGTGTTCAATTTGTAACAGATTATTGTTGTTTTCCAATTTGCTATAATTAGAGGTCTTCAGCAGGGACTTTTAGCAGCTGACAACTAACGTGGTATTTGCATAGTGACAATTTGACAGTAGCTGGTCTAAAATGGCCAAATGGTAAACTGTCTTGAACAGATTGTATGCGCAATTAAACAACAGACAATATGTCTATGCGTTAGAGCTATTACTGAGCCATTCTAAACTTTTAACAAACTGTGGAAAATATTTGAAACTGTATGACAAACAAACTGAAACTGTATGACCTCGTCTGTTGATTTCGTTTGCTTTTAGCCTTGTGCATCCGAGAAAGAATGTTTCCTTTTAAGTGACGAAGGGGTTGTAATTTGAGAATTGGAGAGGGGTATTATTAGCCAAAGCCAAGAGCGGCACTTGTGAAACCCAGATGTTGAATTGTAGGTAGCTACAGTACAACGCTGAGCAGCTGTAGGGTGCGCAACAGATTACTGTGTATACACTGTGCGCTATAGTGTAATCTTTTTTAAACTGAAAAAAGAAAACAAAATTGACCAAGGGAGAAGACCAAACCATTCACGTCACCATTATCTGCAAGGGATTTTGGGCGACGGGGGTTGAACTCAGCTTAAGGGCTCTCAGCGAGTTGGCCGATGCAAAGCTGAAATGAAATGTTTGTTTTTCCACGATATATTGGAATTAAATAGTCTAACAGGCTATTCTCATTAACGGCTTTATCTAGAGTTAATTAAGTGTGCATCATGGTTTTTCTTCACGTGATTATTTGCGCTGGGATGTTATCACTGCCGCTCTGTGGAGCATATTTTCGTGGACCCCTGTATCCAGAAATGTCAAATGGCACTTTTCATCATTACTTTGTGCCAGACGGCGACTACGAGGAAAACGACGACCCAGAGAAATGCCAGATGCTTTTCAAAATGACTGACGAACGAAAGTGTGGTCTTGACGAGGACCAGGATTCCGTCATACGGGACGATTTCACCATAATAAAGAGGCAAATCGAGGACTCAGCCAGAGTGCTTGAGGGAATCGGAAAAAGTATTTCCTATGATTTGGACGGAGAGGACAGCTATGGGAAATACTTGAGGAGAGAAACGGCTCAAATAAGTGAAGCTTTCACAAACTCCGAAAAATCTCTTTTAGAACTGGAAGTCAAATTCAAACAAAGTCAGGAGAGTGAACTAAGGGAAGAGCACCGACTAAACGATGATTTTCTCAGCATGATAGTGCACACGAGGGATGTGTTAAAAGAAACTCTGGACAGATCCCTGGGTTTGAAGGATAAGCACGAGCTTCTTTCACTCATTGTCCGCAGCCATGGGACGCGATTGAGCCGTCTGAAGAACGAATACATGAAGTTCTAAAACTATCAGTAACATTGATAGCAGGCTAAGAAGATATTACAGCGTGGCATTATTTAATCCCGATTTAGCAACGAGGCATGTGACATTTTGGTTTTCAGGGATTTTAAATTGAAATAAAAATGTCTAGCTCTGAAAAAGTAGGCTATGTTAAGGTTGATTTATTATCTGGAAAAATATTAGTAGGCCTATCGTTTGTGATGATTGGGGTTGACTACAGAATACTAGTTACGTTTGCCACGGTGACGCAAACCTAACAAACTCCTGACAGGTGTTATTATCACTGATCTATAATAACCTTCTTAGGTCAAGTGTTGTTTCTGACATGTCTCTCAAGATGAATGTTGCTAGAACATAAAACATGTTTACATAATTCATCAATATTTTTGCTTTTGTGAGGCTAGCAGACTTTGCACGATTCTTTACTGTAGGTAATTAAGGCTAAAGATTGTGTATGGTTCAAATGAAACGCCTACTGTAAAGTTTTGCCTCTACTGTAGGCAATGTAATCATGGGAAATGTACAGTATATTATTGAAGTTAATAAATAGCCTACTGTGAGTTGTTATGTCATTGAACATATTCATTTGTATTCAATGTATACTATTTTAAAAGAGCAATATATCCATGTTATCTAATAAGATACAGACAAAACGTGAATTGATCTAATATACTGCAGGCCAGCACTTGACTTAGTCAAATTGTATTTTGTTTGTAAACATTTACATCATAATATGTCTTCTTTTCAAATAAAAATTCTGTTTTAACATATGCTATGAGTAAACAGAAAAGCAGGGCTGAACAACGCATGGCTAAATTAGTAGGCTCACAAGCACAGAGGCTCACAACGTTCTTCTGACTAATTGTGGGTGGCTTCAAAGAGGATGTTAGTAACTGGAATTGGTTAGGCTAGTTCTAGCCTATAGCCTTGTTATGTTGTCAAATTGTGTTTGATGCTAAGATTTTGCATGGTTCCCCGTAAATTGACATTTTATAAATTTATTTAATACATTTTATATGAGTTTTAATACAAAATGTTCAAAACAACAAAGGTTAATATCTCTGCTAAAAAATAAACTATGTTTCAGAATAGTTTTTTTTGTCATTATGTATAGGCCTACTACACCGGACCCTACTGCAACTAGTAGTCTACAGTCCACTAACCCGTACACGACAACTGATTAAGAACACTGCCTTGTTATCGATGTCATTTTTTTATGGTCATGTGTTAACCTTTGACTTACTTCTCTGCAGTAGACCTGCTAGATTCGATTGCCAAATAAGACTGACGGAGCATTCGTGTAGTCCTACAGACTATAAAGTCAGAGGCATACGCATGCACAACACACACAAATCACAAACACTGGAGTTCGGAAGCTGCACCTTTCACCTACTTTCAGCTTGTGCCTCACCCTGTCCCTTTTTCTGTTGACCGACGCGACGCTTTCTGGAAATTATCACGGGCGTTACAAAGCATTACAGGTAGCTGAATGGACAATCACTTTGCTTTGTTTTATTGTAAGATAGTATACACTATTTATTATTTGACATGCTTATGCGGAAAAGTGGCCGAAAGGGGGCTTAATGGGTAGGGCTAGCTATGCATGTACAATTGGACTACATTTTCTCTGCTCTAGCGATGGAAAACCCCAAACAACTGGGTGTGCTGAAAATGTGCCCCCGCCGAAAATGTTTTACGTAGGCGACAACAGATTGCGTTAATCTAAAACCGTGCTTTTCATAATGTTCAAAGTAAAACAGTATAGTTCTATGGTAAAAATGACACGTGTGGAAACCAACGGGACTATGACTGGAATGTAATTTGTGTCGTTAAGTGGTAACCTACGGCGACTTAATGTTTAGGTAAAGAAAAAGCGCTATTACGTCAGCTATTATATTATCATACTATGTCAACGGGGTCACTGAGTCTTAAACGTGAGCACAGTAACAACTTTGGCACCACATTGAAACCGGTGTCAGCTATAACTACAAGACGTTAACAGTAAACCGACTGTCGCTTTAGTATACAGTCTAATTTGATGCACTATAATTATAATCAGTGGATTATAATCAGTCTATAAAAAGTAGTTTAGAAACATATAAAAAAATTAGTTATTAACGTACAAAGTAATAGGTCTACTGTATAGAGCAGTAGCATAAGTATGCCTTTGTTTGTTATCAGATTTGGCCTAGTTGGACAAATGTCATGTCACACATGATGCAAATAGGATGGCTTCTTATACATACTCAATGGCTTTCAACTTGACTGTTTTCACAGAGCTTATTGTACTTTCTGATGCAGTGCTTTACCTGAAAAAATATCCATAATGTGGCTGAGGTTTACCCGATGTGCCCTGTCAACCATAATGCAAAGAGGAAGCTCTGTCATGGCCCACTGTACTCTCAGGGTCAATGACAGACAAGGGTTGGCACGCTCTTGTCTAAACACAGTGCAGTTCTGCGGACACCAAACAATGATGGCAGCCCCCCGTCCTTTTGCTCAGCATGGATTGAGGCAAGCCCGGGCCTTGGACAAGGAGAGGTTGGTTGAGGTAGAGTGGGAGGATGGGGGCCAAAGCCTCTACCCTTTCACCTGGCTGAGAGACAACTGTCAGTGTCCTCTATGTACCCTGCAGTCTGCACAGGCTCGCAGTCTGCTACTGTCTGAACTCGACATCCACACCGGAATAGACACAGTCCAGGTCACTGACAATAACAAGGTAGGCTGCCTCCTTTACCAGACTTCAGTTTGCTTGGCCTATTCAAACATTTCCCACAAGAGAGACTTGCGTTAAATCACGTACCAGCTCTGACCCTGACTCCACCCATTTGCACAACTTTGGAAAATTCAAAACCTACGCATGAGATAAGGTTAACATTAACGATAGCATTTACATGTTACGTGTGTTCATGACGTGTTCCAAACGTACACTTGTAAGTCAGCAAGTGGGTAGAGCTCTTATTAACCCATAGATGCTGAGTTGTATAAAAATGGCAGTTTTGTCAATAATTACACAAATGTGTGTCATCACAGTTCAGTACTATTATTTAGTTTACTAGCTAAAATAACACATTTTAGGGTGCAGTTATTGTTATTTTGTAGTAGCTCATTCAAGTTGTTCCCTAGGTGTGCATTGTATGGCCTGACCAGCACACCAGTGAGTTTGACCCTGAGTGGCTGCGGAAACGCTGCTTCTCATCTGACGCCAGGCAAACAATGCAAAATGAGCTTTTCATCAATGGTGAGACCAAATATTGCATTTTATATTTTTCGGTTGTACTTCCATGTTTATACTGTATGTGAAACACTCATTCTACTGGCCTAGATATTTCATGTGCAAAAAAACTGCTTGCCTCCATCTAAGGGATGGAACAGTTGTGTTGTGATATATTGATTATTTGTCCAAATAATTAATAACTCTTTATCATGAGCAACTCATTTACGGTTGGGGGGGAAAAGAAGTTGTAATGCTTGTAGAATGGCTCCTGCTAGCTGTTTTGTGACCAGATGTGTTTCCATGTTGTTAACAAGGATGTTTTCTAAATAACAGCTAAATAACAAAATGTCATGTTGCTGGTCTAGGGCTGAGACTGACTCTGAATTTAGACAGAAACCATTTTTCTCATGAAATGCTACCACAAGCAATAGAAAGAACACTGATTTAGTTATATGGAACGTCTGTGCACACTCGTCAGTTGGACAGGACCCCTGCAGTTTTGTTTTGACTCTTGACCTCAGTATGATCTGTTCTAAACACCTGGCCTGTTATCACCACAGAGGCCCGAAGCAACGAGGAGCAGGGAATTGAATAGATCCCTGAGTGGAAAGAATGTTTGACCGCTGGCTCTTTTAAGATTCCATTCTGTAAAACACATGCACACACATCATTTTGAAGAGTTCCACCTAGGAGGTTATATTAGAAGTGGGGTACTCTGGATTAGGACCCCTTGAAAGTCTTTTGTTCTCCTACAAGTAAAACCCGTAAATACATCTGTACTGTACTGCAATCTCTCTCTCTCTCTCTCTCTCTCTCTCTCTCTCTCTCTCTCTCTCTCTCTCTCTCTCTCTTTCTTCTGTGTGTGTGTGTCATAGACATATTTTCCTATAGGGCACATGCAGCTGAAGTGCGTGTCATGTAGGCACACCTGGAACACACACACACAGACACATATCCCATCCCTAGCAGTGGACTAGGGATGGGACGATTTCATGAAACGATTATCACGAACAGAATTAATACGATTAACGATTTTATCACGATTAATTGATAAAATAGTCTTTAACCTTATTAGCACAACAGAAACCTTTTTTACGTGTTTATTGAAAAAATCAGTTCTTACAGAACCTTTTTAGTAAATTTTTTAAATAAATAAAAAACATTTATAAAACTATATTTTACAGACTCCATTCTTTAAAGATTTTAGTGGCATTCTAAAATACTGTACAAGATTCGATGCATTTAGATTCAGTGATCAGAGCGTTCATGGCAAGTGTTTTTGCTATGAACTTTAATGCACAATTTTAACGTTTTGTGTTAACATTCCAAATGGTTAGATTAAATTAACTATTTAGTTAAACGCGTCCACGTGTGTTTGCCAAGAAAATGTTCCTCAGACCATTTGCATGTTCTCTTCGCAAACATTTGTGGCAAACGCAAAGTAAACGTCCGCCATTGTTCGTCAGTTTGAAAGCACTTTGAACCACCCTTGCAATGTATCACAAATAGAAAAGTGTCAAATTGGCCTTGTTAACCAAGTTTGAGTTTGTAAAGAGTTAGGCAGTCTGTGTTTTCTTTTGAATTAAACCACTAATAGTATTGAAGCTTTTAATGGACCAGACTACGTTACTATTTTCTAACCCCATTTTTACCTTGAGTTCAGCAAGCCAGTCAAAATGGTGGTCACGGAGATGAGAGGTAAGGTTTGATGTGTTTCCTTTCAGGACAGACACTTCTTTAAAAACAACTTCTGCATGTTGGCCTCTCATCTATTTGTCCTAAACCTTGACTTATAAAACCAAAGTATGTCCACACGTTGGACTTCCTTTTCTTTAGGGGGATATGCAAAGTTGTACTTTCACGGAAGGGGACTCCAAAGAGACAGAGAGCCTTTGGCCATACTGCTGCTAATGCAGTCGTGTATGATTTTGCGCGGTAGTCTACTAAAAGAAAACAAGAATATCAAAACATTCTGCATACACATCTCACCTGTAACAATTTGGGTTTATATGGTAACAGGTCATCTGATATTCTTGCATTACGTTTGTCAGATCTTTTCCAGTCCCTCGAGGGAGGATTATTATGATTTACGATTATCCAGATTTTTGAATTTCTCCACGATGTCATTATCGTGAGTATTTTACATTGCGATTAGTAGTGACATCGATTATCGTCCCATCCCTGCAGTGGACAAATATCAGGCCTACAGTGTATATAATGCTAAACCTGTTTGTTTAGAGCTACAGTATACTTCTAAAAGAAGTGGATCAGTGAACATACTGTAACTGTGGGGGTGGGGGCTTCCTGGCCCATGTCGTGGGTCAAAGACCAAAACTGACACAGAACAAAACCATCATATTTAATGTCAGTAATGTAGTAAGTTGAGTGATAACTCGCATGCTTTCCCCACAGTCATTATTCGGGGTGCACCTGAGAAAAAAATCCCCTACCAGTCTCAATGAAACTCTACGTGCTGGTGTAAATGTACAGTATTTGTAGGCAAAAAAACAACATGCAGCAAACTCTGTTTTGTTTGTTAGATAAACAAAAAAATCTTAAAATAGATTTATTAAAAAGTTTGTTCTCCAGCAACTACTTTCTCCAACATGGGGAAAGTAGTCACATATTACAGCACATGTCCAACATTGTACAATACACATGACTGTTTAGCTGTGCTACAAGGTATCCGTGTTGAGCGGTGGGTGGGACTGTAGATGGTCTGTGTCTGCACACGTGGTCCTGTAGGACCCACAGGGCTAAGTGGCTCCCGCTTTGTCTCTGTTCCAGAGTGATTGTGTGGGTGTGTGTCTAGCAAAACTCTCCCTGGCCTCTGTTGCTGACGTATAAAGAGATCCTTCTCATTGAATTACATAGACAGACAGACAGACACACACTCACCAACTTTGTAGTGGAGTTATTTTGTTTTCCAACCGCTACTAACTCAGAGCCAGGAGTACTCCCAGAAGTCAACTTACACACACGCACACACATACAGTCCCTGGGTTTAATTATATTCTCTTGAGTGCCAGCTTGACATTCCTTCCACCTGAAAAATGAGTGGAAAGATCTGCATTTTCAGATGGATGATGTATAATGTTCACTTCTGAGGGATGTGTTAATATCCTATATATGATGTTATATGACATGACGTTAACTTGCCGTGACACAGTCTGTACTTCAACTGTGTTTCCTTTTTCATGCAGTGCACTGATATTTTATAGGACTATGTCTGCCTATTAAAGTGTTCTCAACAGTGAACTGGTAGCACACATGGTGCACTGCAAGGTCAATATGATAATAAGAGCATTTGGGATGTTGGACTGAGTTACACCTAGAGTTTAGGTGTAACTCAGTTTAGGGTTAGATCTAACTCAGAGGTGTAGTTCAGTTTAACAAAAAATGCAATGGGAAATCTACTTTTAAATGTAAAAACTTTTCTTTTAAATGTATGTAGTTTCCCAGTGTTCATTTATATTTCATTTATAGTGGTACACATTTTAAACCAGTACTGATTTATATAATCCTTTATAGGAGGACATTCATCTGAATAGCACAAATGGTCACATACAGCAAAGGTGTACACATTTGTGAGAGACCCATTTATTTATTTTTTCCATCAAATTGCATCCACATTGGCCACATACATTAGTGCACACACTACTCCATATGTTCACAGTCAGGCTATATTGAGGCAGATGTTGTTGGCTATTAGTTTGTCAAGAACAAGCAGTGATTGGTGACTAAATGGCTATGCATTGTCAAGTGTACTATTCATAACTTATTAAACACTAAGCTATGCATAGTGATATACAAAGTAGTTTCAGGTTCTTAATGTTTGTTCTTACGTTTTTAATGTTCATAATTAATTTCCAGTTATTATCCATTGACACAAAATACTTCTAAGGGAACAGTAGACAACATTACTGTATCTGCATGGGAAACAACATTAGACCCTTATGTCTGAGGTTTTATAACAGTATGATGTATCTTTCAGACCCCCTCAAGTCTTGGCCATATGGAATACAGATTAAGTGCTAGGGTAAGGGAAAAATATTCCTACCAAACCAAATTATTGCTTCCAGTGTTATATTTCTTAAGACTAAACAGATTCTATTGCCTCTGGGTACTGTACTATATGTCTAAAGGTGAACTTTAAACTACCCTGTGCGGAAGCATTTTTAAGTATCCTTTTTTGTCCCAGAATTACAGCTTTTAAACTTGTCCTTCTTGTAATTAGCTTGTTATCTTTAGTATGCCCCTTTCAGGAAGTTTTATGTTCCTACTGTAATGCTTACAACATTTTCGTTCATGGCACATGTGTATGGAGGAGGATTGGGAAGGTGCTGGGAACTGGGTTTGTCTATTATTGGAACTACGTGCTCCCAGACCTCCTTTTGTATGAGTAATGTATGTTCCAGTAACCGCAGTACACCCCTCTAGTCCTACGAAACTACATTTGTCTCCACTTTACAACCAAACTAATACTGGCCAGAAACCATGGAAGCCGTTTTTGCAACTTTGGCTTTTGCTCAAGGGTCCGTTCAAGTCATCGGTCTAACATTAGCTATGAGAGTACACATAAAGCACAGTAAACAGAAATGTGACTCGAACTGCACAAAAACAGATGCGAGTGTATACGTGACATCTATTTGGTCTTGTGCATTTGCTTTGTTTGAAAAGGTTAAGAATAGTGAGTAGTGTTACTTAATATGTTGATGTAGAACTTACTGTATATGCAGAGGTTTGATAACCTGGGCACTTTTCAGTATTGCCTATATTGTATATCAAACATTCTTTTCACCTCTGTGTAATATACATCTAAGTGTCATCACAGGTGAGTGGACAGAGTGGAGGAGGGACCTAAAAGAATTGCCTTGGATAGGTGATGTGTTGTGTGAACATTGAACCTTCCATCTGACATGGCAGCAATCATGGTGATTTTGCTGATGTGAACATATTTTCTTGCCAGTGGATTTTATCTGGGTCGATTCACTAATTAATCTGTGCTTTTCTCCAACTGCTCCCACATGACATTTCAACTTTGTTTTCATCTTAGTCATGCTTTTGTACCCTCTTATCCAGAGGACCTTAATAAAGATGGGAACTTGGACTTACAAAGCACATAGAGCTGTACTGGAAATTCGAAACATTTTCAGTTAAAAATTTATACTGGTACTGTAGTCTCCAATGTAGTTTTTTATTTCAAAACAACAAGCAGACACTGCCAATACAGTTTCTGTTTATTCTGTTTGTCAAGTGTATGTGAACTTCCATTACCGAGATACCATTTGTGGTATATCAGATTTTTCTACAGTATGTGCCTCTTAATATTGACTAAATTACATGCTACAGTAAACCCCCTCAATTTCAACAAGGCATTTCGAGAAATCACTTTTAATGTCTATTCACCTTGATCAAGCGGTATATATTTTATGATTAGATGTAGACTAATTGTTTTCTTTTGTAGTAAAGCTTGCCATTTCAACTAATATACTACTATTAACACAATTACATAATTTTACTTCAGTTAACTTTTTTTTCTGGAACACTCAAGTATACTTTGAAATGTGTTCTTTCTATGTTAAACTGGGCTTTCTTTATGTTACACTGTAGTATTGCAATATATCTGTAGTATTGCAAAGTATCTACATTACTAGCCTTTGTGTGACAGTTTATAGTACAATAGTATGTGAAAGGATATGCTACAGTGTCTACCTTTTTGCTTTTTTAAAACTTTCTTTGCTTTCTGTAGTAGTTTGTAGTCACCCTTGAGGTACTTTATGTGGCACTGTTATCTGCACACAATATTTTAGAACCCCCAGATCTACAGTATACTCATCATCTTTAGAATAAAATTTTTTAAGTCAAATGTAAACAGAATGTTCTGGGATGATGAAAAAATTGATAACACTACAATAACCCTTCCGACCTTCCATTGTTAAATTACGAGCTTGTGTTAAAGTTATTTTGTGACAGCGTGATCGAATCCTGCTTGAAGCAAACTTTAGCTTTTCAAAACTTTGAAGTTGTAGAGGGATGAGGGCTGTGATGTAATCCTACAGTAATTAATATGAGCATATTTACGAATGCAGTAGGAAACTTGTGGAATGTATTTGTGGAATTTTTATTAATCTACTGCCAGATGTGTGCTGAGGTCAAGTAAACATGAGCCTGCATTTTGAAACCATTAGACCAGTGTCTCACATCATAAATTAATTTCACTGTTGATAAATTGAAGTGGTGCAATTATTGGGTGAATATCTACAAAGACGTTCAGGCTGTGTTAAGCGTCCAATGTTTCAAGATACTAACAATGTCTCTATTGTGTGGTACTGGTATGACAGTGATTGGTTGTACTTTTTGGTCATCATTATTGTATATAAGGATCATTGCAGTATTTTAGTTATTTTTATCCTTAATACCTTAAGATAAATTATAACTATATTATTGGGTTTGCTTCAACAACAAACTGCTTAAATTCAAATAAACTAATTGGTATAAATCTCTCATAATGGGACCTAATGGGTTGGAGCCACTTCAGACAAGTAGCAACTGATTTGTCAATTTCCTTTCTGGCTGGTGTTTGCATTTTTCCATCTGGATAGTATTTTCTTATCCTGGCGCCATGTCATCACTCTTCACTTCAAAAAGGGCTCTTGGAAACTTAGACTAACTGGGGTGCATCTAAGGGGAAAACAAATATTTTCTTCTAAAATTGTTTCCCAACAGACTATCATCAACCTCAAGTGCACTGACACCTTTACTTTGACATAGAAGCTGCATGTGATTATTAATATTTAGCCTACACTTGTGTGGCATCACTTAAAGTTGTGTGCATCACTTAAAGTTGGGTTTTGTGTTGAAGTAAAATCTGCTGCTGAGGAAAATGATGGAGCTAATCATCTAAACATGCTTCAGAGGAACTTTGTGAAGATTCATTTTAGTTTTGTAAACACAAATTACTGCTTTGCCAAAATTTCTTAAAATCTATGTCATTCAATTCGGGTCCAAACCATTTTTACCTTTTTTATATAATTGGTAACCTTGCATTTTTCCATGCCTATTACTATTACTAGTAATTTCTATCGTAGTAAATAGTAATACATAGATATAAATAATTGTCTTGTATAATAGAGCTGGCTTTTGAAATTCATTCACAGTTGTTTAGGTTTGGCAATTAGCCTATAGTGTTGTAGATAGCCCATTTTATGTTACAATCTATTCTCAAAAGCAGAGGAATGGTTTTGTTTAGTCTAAACTGTAGATATAAACTCCCCAAAGCCTATATATACCTCTATACAGTAGTCTGTCTAAACATGAAATACTTCCCTTTCCATAAACATTTAATTTGATTTTCATGAAATTCATAGACCGTTGGGGCGGGGGGAAGGGGGGACCAACTTTATACAGGCTGAAAACATGAATTCATGCTTAAATATATTTAGGAATTTCATATCATACATATACATCATTAGTTTTTGTTTTTGTAAACACTACAGGTATTAAGTATCATATAAGTAGTCTAATATAATTTATACAGCTGATAGTACTCCCTTCTGGCTCAAATCCCTTCAGTGTAAATTCCTCAGAAGGCCCATTGCAGAAGGTTGATCCAAGCTCTGCGATTAAACTGTAACTAACTTAAACAAAGCTCTACACCAAACATTCAAATGCTCCCAGCTGCCGAGGAAAGCAACACAACATTCCAGCGTATACAGAGCACAATGGGGGAGAGCCAGCCTGCCATGAGCTGCCTGCCAGCCACAGGAGCCGTGGCTTCAGGTTTCCCTGTCTGGAATAGCCACCATAGCAGACCTAAACCAAGGGGAAACTCGGAAGGAACTAGAGCGCAGTATTTCCTTCTGGAAAATGCAGTTTTTGTACAGTCAGTGAACACGGGGAAGAAAATCAAGACCCCATACATAGCCTCTCACTTTCTTACACACAAGTGAATTGGAATTTTTTTAGTTAACCCTCACTGGAAACTTCCATATGTTGGAGAACAAACTTCTAATTGGCTACAGAAAATCTGTCAGCATTACACGGTAAAAAGAGCAGAACATTCTAGGGTCTGTGAGGTGTGAAGTTACATTTTACTTGAACTATGTGAGATGAGGATTGACAACGTAACACGTCTAATGGTTCCCTTTTAATAATTCAATCCCTTTACTCTGGGCCACCTGAGTGATTGTTTAACACTTACTTTAAAATGATAACAAATGTGATATCATCAAGGGAATGTTTGAAGCACACATATCTGCTAAGAATAGCAATACACATGCAAATATAAAATGTGGCTTTTCTAGTAGTAGCAGTGATATCTAAAACAGGCATGGGTGATACCAAACATATTAAATTTGATACGATACTGATACGTTTTGTTGCAATTTTAACAATACCGATACAATACTGTATAAAAATATTCTCACCAGCAATGAGGTGTTTCATCACAATAGGCCTATTGTCATAGAATTGTAATTTACAGTTAACAAAAACACATATACTACTTTCAGGAAAACCAAACAGAAATATCTTCGCACTTTATTTAACCTACTTAATTTACTTAATCTGGTTGTTAATAAAGTCTTCCCCATCTGTGTACAAAAATACTGTAGCACCCATAGAACTATATATAAGGTAGCACCACGCTTTTTCCTTGTTTGCTGCGTGGGTGTGTGTGTGTGAGGCGCACTTGATTCTCAGGGCACACAGGTTTTCCATAGTCATGTGACATGGGCCAGCCAAATGTACCTCGCCTGTGTTACGTGACTGTGGAAAACAATGACATGAGAAGAACTGGGAACGCAGGATGCAGGACTGAAAACGTTTGGAAGTAATGCAGCCACTCACGTTTTCTAATATAATTTTATTACCAATAATTATTTTAAAGGATTGCTACCGAATAAGTAGCTTGTGGGAATCGAAGAATCGATCTTGCGGTATCGATTTTCCCATCCCTAATCTACTGTAAACCCAAACTCTTGCCTGCAGAACCAGTTTCATGAGGGTAATTTGTGCCAACATTTCAACTTAACCTTTGCCAAATTGTGATATTCTAGGGCCTTTTTCTTGAGAATCCTTTTAAAAACATTTAATGCACCATGAAGTGTTGCCCAACCTTTTTGACAAGCCTTAACAAGGCTGGGGTCTTGACCCTGTAAGCTGTACTGACCAAGTATTATTCTTTGACAGCTCAGAGGAATGTTTGCAGTCATGGCAATTTTGATGTATGTTCTATTCGAGTATACCCTGGGCCATCCTCTTTATTGTTTATTTCCTGCTGCAGACCAGTCCGTCAGGTACAGACATACTGTAAGCCTGCAGAATCCGCCACAGTGAACAGTTGACACAGTTTTCTCCCATCAGCTTTGTACAGAGATAAATTATATGGGCCGGTAGCCCCTGCAGGTGTTGGCTTTTAATTAGCCCACGACCATTTAGAGCATTGTTTTAAAAGTGCTGGCTGTGGAAGCAAGTGATGAGAAGCGACAAGCATCAGACAGGTCTACACTCTATGCAGCACTACCCCACTGCCCCCTCCCCCCAAATGTGCTTAGCAGCTGTTTCTTTGGAAGTCACAGGAGAGCCTCCATGGAAAAAGGACTTGAGCCAGCTGGGTGGAGGGAGCAGTGGGAGGATTTTTTTTCCACTGTCTCTGTCTGTGTGTTACATGCAGATATTTTCTATTTCTTCTTAGCAACCCTTCTGGAGTGTTAAGAACATGCTGTGGCAAGTTTCAGGAGTTACAAACAAAATAGACCTGGCCAAAGAAATCATGACAGATAAACAGCTCACAGTTGTTTATGCTATCTATGCTAATTTGTGCCATTGACATTGCTTACACTGTCAACTTTGAAACCCTTTCTAAAGGGTAGAACACCATCAGTGGTCAGCCCATCACCCTTGCTTTTTCTGCGAATTGCATCACTTTTAGTTAGAACAGCAAGGATGTATACTTGGATGACTTAAGATGACTTTTATGAAGTAAACCTAAAAATGTACATAGGTTATAGTGGATTTGTCTTTGTTTTGTATTGGTCAGGGTAAAAATTACAATGGAAGAGTTGGACCCCCTTCTTTTGTACAGTGGGGGTTTTCTTTGTAAGGCATTTGATTTGCCGTCTTTGGTTTCATGGTTTCTGGTGCCTATGTACAGTACTCTATAAACATGCTAATCCTCTGCTCTTCCCAGAGCGGCTCTACTGGGATTCCACGCTGCACATCCCCACAGCCGACTTCCATGCCGTCCTCCATGATGATAAGGCCGCTCTCGCATGGCTGTTGGCGCTGCGCCGCGTTGGCATAGTCTACTTGAAGGGGGCTCCTGTGGATCAGGGCCAGGTGTTAAGGTTGAGCAAGCGGATTGGCTATCTGAGGCTCACATTCTATGGGTGAGATGCATTTGTGTTTTTTATCTCCATTCTTTATCCAGCCCCTCTTTTATGATAATCACAAAACGTTCCGCCGCTCATAACCAGTCAAACCCCAGGACTGTATTTATAAAAGTGAAATACAAATATCAGCCAGAGGTTGTCATTAAGAATCATTGCTCTCAGTAGTGCAATTTGTCTACTTTCCAAAATGTCATAGACATACTATTATATAAAGCGTCTGGTTCTGCTGACCCTTTAATCAATATAGGATTCAGCAGTATTTATCAAGAGATGGGGAAAACAACTTAAAAACAACCCAGCATTTCAACAGAGGGATTACCTTGTTCTCTCAGTTGGAACAGAGCTCTTCATGCAACGAGATGATGTCATCCTGTTGGAAGCTAAACATTGCAGAACAAAGCCTGAGCCTTGTCACTGAAACACTCAACTGTTTTACAACTAGGGCCACAACTCAACAAATGCATCTGGACGCGGCACGCAGGAGCAGAGTCTAAACACGAACTTTGGTTCAGCTTCGACCTCTTGGTGCTGCATCTTAATGAACTAACGATTTACATTAGAATCTACAGAGTTAGCACTTCTCTAACCCCACCCAGAAGACTCTGGGGATTCGTATAGTTCATCTTATCTTATCACTCTTTACAGCCTAATCTTTGCAGCTCATTTACAAATGTTAAGCTTAAATGACAGGATTAATATGGAGCCTAGAAACCTGCTGTTCCCACCCCATCTCTCCAGGCACACATGGCAGGTCCAGGACAAGTTCATGGCCAACAACGTAGCCTATACTGCAGGGAATCTGGCTGTCCATACAGACTATCCTGCATTGCACAACCCACCTGGGGTAAGTATTTTCTCACATTTAATGCTTAATGATAACAAGTTCAGTGATTTATAAACATTACGTCCTCTTTTAGAATGGCTAATTGGTAATTCATTTCAATCGCTGAAGGGTAATGGTGGTTACATGGGCTCAGTGTTGTCTAATAAGCACGTATTGACCTCCTTGTAGGTGCAGTTTCTGCATTGTCTATGCCAGGCCCAGGAAGGAGGGGAGAGTGAAGTTGTGGATGGCTTCCATATGGCGGAGCTGCTGCGCAGAGAAGACCCTGAGGCCTTCCAGACCCTCACTAGTGTCCAAGTGGACTTCACTGACATGGGGACAGACTACTGTGACTTCATGGTACAGTCCAAGAACCGCATTATCGAGTAAGTGGGGCCTAGATCAACTGTATGAGCTGAGTGGATATAAACAGATGGTTTGTATGTATGCATGTATGCATACATACAGGGGCATACTGTATGGAAACTACATACATCCAGATTCTATGTCAATTAATGAATAGAACATTTGTGCCATTTCCAGAATGCAAAAACCTCCAAAGACATTATGCAGTAGCACATCTTAAGCATGAATAGGGATTTAGAAAACTGAAGACTACCATCTACTGTTCAGGTTTTAAAATGGCAAGCAATATGATTTAGCACACTTTATTGTATCTAGGCCGCTGTATGAAATACAACCAAAGCTACATATAACAAATAAGGGGTGGCTGTGAATCATTGTGCATATACCAACTCACCTTGGGTTAACTGCCTTGCCAACAGTCTGGACTCCAAGTGTCATGTGTCAAGGATCAATTTCAACAACGCCACCAGAGATTCTGTGCTGGATGTCCCTTTACAACAGGTTCAGCCTTTCTATAGAGCCCTCAAGGCCTATGTAGACCTCATGAACCGCCCAGAGAATGTGGTCAAGTACTTAATGAAGCCAGGTGAGTTCTCACCTATTGTATGGAGTCTCCTATTGTTACCATAAGCGCGTACCTTTTTAACCTTTGTGATATCCTTAAAAATATCATATTTGGCCACCCGGCGCCATCTGATTGAGTATGATTTGTGTGGTTTTCAATTGTCATTGCTGTGTGTATTTATGTATTTGTGTTGTTTTTTTCTGCCTTTTTACCCTCCTGTTGTCCTCAGGTTTTAAACTCACACCTTGCTATGACAGCAGTGCACATCATATGTGTGTGTAAGCTGTAGAATTAGGGTTAGTGCCTTCTATCTGACACATAGAGCTAGTGATTTGGGTCATTCTAACATTTACATTTACGGTATTTGGCAGACACTTTTATCCAAAGCCACTTACATGTAGTACATTTTTGTCAGTAGTTGGATATTCACAAACACATTCGTACACCGATGGCAGTGCAGCCATGCATGGAGCACTTAACCACTGGGAGCAATTGGGGTTAGACATCTTGCCCAAGGATGCTTGCTGGTAGTCCAGCAACTCTGGGGTTCAAACCAACAACCTTCCGGCTGGGAGTTAAACACCCAGACCACTAGACCATCCTACAACCTGACCTGGAGCACATCACAAGGGTTAATTATCACTATGGCCATGTGGGCTTAACTACGTATGAGCACAGGAAATGTTAGACTGTTATTATCAGATATGATGCATGTTTAAATGTGCAAGATGAGATTTGCCCTTCAGGCACTGGCACACTGATTAACTGACTGATTGGATAGTACATACTGTATTTAGCAGAGCAAGTCTTTCTGGAGTTCTCCAAGTAACCATCACTTTCAACGTACTGTAAGCTCACCTCTCTACCCAGTCAAATACTGACTGCTGTTCCCCTTTCAGGCGACGTGGTGACCTTTGATAACCACCGGCTGCTCCACGGGAGGAAGAGCTACGTGAGCTCCTCAGACAAGTTACGGCACCTGGAGGGAGCCTACCTGGACTGGGACGAAGTCATGTCTCGCTTGCGGATACTCCGCAGATCTGTCCATGGAGGAAGATAAGATGGCTGTGCACTTTACATCTTAATGGTAGAATGTGGCTATATACTCTATTGGGTTATGCCACATATTTATCGTCGAAACTGACAGTGGGCAAAGTGCAAAATTGAGGGAAATGAGACTGATAAAATACATGAATGAAATTTAGAATATAAATTTAACCTAAATCAGATTAGAACCTAGTGTCAAAGATTACTTATATATTTTTACAAGACACAGAGGCCTAGTAAAAAGACTTGTATATTTTACACTGCGGTTTGGACTGTAGGACAGTTGACAAAACAAATATATCTGAGTGTATAGCTAAATTATTATGTGATGCAGTGTAGTCCATTTATTAAGTAAGCTATACTACATTGCATTTCCCTTGAAACCCATTTTAACCCCTATTTAATTTTGTGTTTGAGGCCTGAAGTGTTGAAGTTAACTCCCTCGTTTATGTCCAACACACACGCCTGCACAGTGACAAATGGCCTGGGATGACTACAGCATTAACATTATAGATTTTAATAGGGCCATTTCCTTTTGTATTTTCTTTCAATGGCACCATTTGTTTCATTACAATATATGGCATCTCAACAGTGGAGATCGCCAGAACTCTAAACTTGATTTGATTTTTGTCAGAAATAATCACCACAATTGGACAAGATGGAGAAAACAAGTCCATGTCAAAATTGAACAGAATTCCCATTTTAAAAGGGACATTCCTAAATTTGTGGTTGGATTTTCACTTGTGGTGGAAACATACATTAGAAAAACAGATTGGTTTTAAACCTGTGAGTCCATGCCCCACCTGCTCTATCTGTTGTTGCTGTTTAATGGCACATTTCATACATTTGATAAGATTCTTATAAGCACAGATGTATACATTGTACCTTTTTTGTTTATCTCAATTCAGGGAAAACATCTGTACAGTTTTTGTACAGCACATGCTTCAAAGTTTCATAATGAGTTCACAAATATGCCTTGATTCTTTAAAATAAATTTAGCAGTGATTTCAATTTTCATTATTCACCTAGTTCTATGTTTTTGAGTCTTAATGTTGTACCCCTTTTTGTAGTCCTGGCCAGTATACCTCATTAACATAATTCTTGATCTGTTTCAACCAAAAACAGCATATTCACACCAAGGTGTTCAGAAAGTAGTTTTAATTTTTTTTGTAAAACTACCGATTCTAAAGTCATAAAATAGACTAGACTAGATAATTAGTATGTATTAAGCCTCTAGGGACAATATTTTACTTTTATTTTGCACTATAGCGACACGATGTTGAAATTAAAAATGTAATCGGCTACAAATACAACTAAATGTTTACGCATAACTATCAATGAAAGCAAACAAAAGCTCTAGTTTTGCACCATAAATGGATCATTACTGTATGTTGTGTAAGCCTATTTACCGTGCTCTGCAGGTGTACTAGAATACATTTTCGAAACTAGAATGCATTTTCTGGTCAAACCAAGGCTTCTAGTGACCAGTATAAGCTTAA
>JAODUG010005490.1:0-29210 GCA_027564795.1 Aphredoderus sayanus
GGTCTTTTTGCAACTACGGGCATTTTTGACTCTTCCAAATAAAATAAAAACTAACTATGAACTATTACAGTCTAATATATCTAAACAGGCACACAAAATTGCATATAGTTAAGATTTTAATTTATTTTTGATGGTTTTCATCAAAAAACCATCAAACCACCTGGAATCTTGATTTTCTGGATGTGCATTTGTCTGGCTTTGCAAGTGCATTTAGATTAAAAAAAACTTTAAAATGATGAGTAATGAAAGTATTTTAATATGGTGTGAAGTAATTTATATCTGAAACAATTTTTTAAAAAATAATGTCATATTTTAATTGCCTTAGCTCTTTTTAAACATCTCTACATTGAGGCCACAGCTGTGGGACATGAACAAACGTGATGTTTGGACCTATACGATGCTTCATAACTGTTTTTTATGTAAAGATGTGTAATAACACTGTATATATTTATCAAGTAATATATTCTTTTATATTTAATAAATCCAAAATGATACTGCTGGGACTTTAAAATGCCCGTAGTTGCAGAAACACCCATATATTGTTATGGGATAAATAATAAAGTTATATGGGTTTATTAGATGTTTTGTTTGTAAATGTTATGTTATTGACCCCTGTGTCAGCATACTATCATAATGAATTATTCTAAATTCAAGCTGTGGTAAGGTTAATTTGTGTTGTTTGACAACATGAGGCACAAGGGATTATGGGTATAAATACATTTGAATAATGTAATACTGTGTCTCTCCCAATCTCCTGATTTCCCAATCAGGAGATTGGGAAATTGGAAGTTTGTGTGAGAACCATGATGGAGACGTGGCCAAGATCGATGCTCCATTGTGAACTGTTCAATGAGATAATTTTTCTGGGATTGTACATTATAATGTAAACCTATCACACCAGATATGCTTTATCACAAACTGAAGCATGTGAGATCAGGATGGTCTAGCAAATGATGACAGATGCCTGAGTCACAGTGCCTACATAAAATTCCAATGTCCTCATCCCCTGAACAAACACATCTCATAACACAAATAACCATGATAGTGTGGTACAGTATATGTACTGTCTCTGGCCTGCTTCTTTTAATCCGGCTAACCGGTTGTGTTTTCTCAACACATGATTCAATGTAATATTTGTAATCATGTTGAAAGTTTATGGTCACTTAAAAATGCTTTTTACTTTGTGGTGAAAAAGCAAATTAACCTTATGTAAACCATTGTGTTGGATCAATGTAATTCTACAGCAGTTGGAACAACTCAAAAAGCTGCAAAACACCTTAATTTTGTACGTTTACATGTTTTTGTTAGTGTAGGCTTATAAAGAATTACTAACTAAGATGTTGTAGTAGCTTACTCAATATTTGGATAATTTACTCACAATAAAAATGTATATTACATGTTTTATCCTGAGGAACTAGTTTGGAACTAGTTTACATTTTAAGCTCATACTGAAATGTGCTTTTGAGGTGAGCTAATCGGGTACTGTTTTTGTTTGTTTGTCTGAGCCAGCAAATGTTTGTCCAAAAGATGAGAACAGATACAGTAATACTCCTCTCTCTACAGCCAATCATCCTGGAGATAAGGTCAGGAGTTGCCTCTATATCAACTCTGTAGAGAGGAACAACATTTAGTCTCACTATTTCTAAACGTTGTTTCAGCAGAGGATATTTTATAGACATGTCTCCAATTCTACTAAACAGCATGGGGAATGACCACAATGAGTATATTGAGTAAGTATTTTGTCACTTCAATGTTGTGTATAATTTGTGTTGGCTCTTAAACACACCAGTTGGGTTTTATATTTTGCTATGTAATGTTAATATTGTTATAATCCATAGTCTTTACATATGTTTTCTTCAGATGTATGAAAAAATAAAATAATTTTTTACAGGCACCATGTACAGGTAAAAAATCCGTACTTGGATAGCATGGAAGAGGACATTCTGTACCACTTCAGCCTAAGCACCAAGACTCATAACCTTCCAGAAATGTTTGGAGATATTAAGGTTTGTGAAAGAAAGGCTGAAGATAAAGTGATTTGGTATGCATCTCAGAAAGGAACAAAGGAACATAATATGATACTTTGTCTCATAGTTTGTGTGTGTTGGTGGAAGTGCAAATCGGATGAAGGCATTTGCACAGTTCATCCACCAGGAGCTAAATCTGCCTGGAAACAGAGAGCCGATGAAGGATATTTGTGAAGGTACTGACCGCTACAGTATGTACAAAGTGGGACCAGTGCTGTCTGTCAGTGTAAGTATTTCAGAATTCAGTGTTTCAGGAGACTTCAAATTATTTTACTGCCAAACATGTTTTAATTTTGTTAAGCTACCCATTTACACACATTCTGCACTTGTACCCATTCAGCATGGCATGGGTGTCCCTTCCATCTCTATTATGATGCATGAGCTCATAAAGCTGCTCCACCATGCCCACTGCCGTGACGTGGTTCTCTTTCGCCTTGGCACATCTGGTGGAGTTGGTAAGACTACCACTCAAGTTGTACCATATCTAAAAATAGACTAAAAACAACAAAAGTTCTCCACAACTCTGTCAAAGACGAAGTTTAGGTGAAACATACCCTTGTATCCTACAGGTCTGGTCCCAGGGACAGTGGTGATAACAGACAAGGCGGTAGACTACTCGTTCCGTCCACAGTTTGAGCAGGTGGTTCTGGGTAAAATTATAACTCGGAGCACTGAGCTGGATGAGGGAGTGGCCAGTGAGCTTCTTCAGTGTTCCACTGAGCTTAAAGACCTGCCAACAGTGATTGGAAACACTATGTGCACCCATGACTTCTATGAAGGTATTGAACAATTTAGACTCTTTATAACTTAGGATTCAATAAATGTTTGTTGTCCTATTCAGATATTATTTAGTCATCTTCCTGGCTATTTTGGAGCATATGGGCTATCACCTGACAGGTCATATTTAATGGTGAATTACTGATGAAGGCTGTGGGGTTTCTGCAGGACAAGGCAGACTTGACGGCGCTCTCTGCTCCTTCTCTCAGGAGGATAAACTGGAGTACCTGAGAAAAGCCTATGAGGCTGGCGTGAGGAACATTGAAATGGAGTCCACTGTTTTTGCTGCTATGTGCCGCGTCTGTGGTCTTAAAGGTATCTTCAAATTCTATATGCCCCTAGCCACAGACCAGTGGTTCTTACCGTTTTTGGCTCCTCACTCCAAAAAAAATGAAATAAACATATTTGCTGATGGGGGTCACACAAGATTAGAACATTGGAATCAATCATAATAATAATAATAATAATAATAATAATAATAAGAAGAAGAAGAATAATACATAATAATAATACAAAATACAAAACATATCCACTCCAAAAAGCATCTTGCTACTGTGTTGCAAGACTATGTTGCTTATGGCTGTTTCAGCCTCAGCCTAATGTACATGGACAGGAGAGCCTCAGTGATGGAGGACAACAATATCACATCTGGGCCTAAATGGTAGCAATTTTAATTGTCATGTAATGGATGTCTTTTCTTCCCTTTCAGCTGCCGTGATCTGTGTGACTCTGTTAAACCGCTTCGAAGGTGACCAGATAAGCACTCCTCATGACGTTCTGGTGGAGTACCAGCAGAGACCTCAGGCACTGGTCTCTCACTTCATCAAGAAACGCCTAGGAAACAATGTTTGAGATTGCCTGACCCTCAAGCCCAGTCACTTCCCTACACCTTCCCATAGTGTACAGTATATAGACTCACCTGACGTGTGTGTGTGTATGTGTGTGTGTGTGTGTGTGTGTGTGTGTGTGCTTATAAACTTAACCTGTGTATAATGCATGTGCATAAACCAGGTATTTAAATGGTTACTGGAAAACCGTGTTAAGATGGGTGATTTCTTAAAAGAAACCTCAATCTAAGTTGCTTGTATACATTGTATGTATCTACATATTTATCATTTTCTGTAATATATAATGTACAGTATTATGATTTTGTTATGTTAAAATAAAATAAAGTGTATACCTCAGAATTTTATTTAAACTTGTCAAGAGTGTTACAAATTTGCTATGACCTCTAAAATGTAAAACAAAAATGCTCACACCTGACACAATCAGCAATGTTGGACATATCGGTAGTATAGTATAGTATATATATATATATATTGTGTATACATATACATATATATCTTTTTAACTGTGCATAAATAGGAAAATGTAAACATAGGAGACATAGGAGAAATACAGAAGAATTTCCTATTGAGGTAAAATGCAATTTGTGGGACAACTACTAGTTCAAGTGCAGGCATCGATTTTGTACTCATGGATATTGTATGGTATTTCTCAAGATACAGGGGGAAAAAACAGGAAAGGAAAAACAGGAAATTATATTGATGTTTCCACTTGAGCTATTCCCATAGTGTGAAAATATATAGTAACTCTCCAACTTGTAATGTGATGTTTATACATTAAAATACAGGACCGTCTTGAGTACATTTGAGAAGACCAGGATCAATACTTAAATATGACAGACTCTGTGTCACGGCGAGGTGGTTTGTAGGGTTTCATCGCAGAAATGACCTCTTTGGCGTATTGTGTATGGTGCAGACCTGCTTCTCGAAGTGCCTGCTCAACACGCACTCTTGGGTCAAACACAATCTATAAAATGAGAGTTGGAATGGTCCAGACAGTGATAAATATCATTAAAGTCCCTGAACATGTGACACAACAAAGTATTATTTGCTTAATTTTTGCTTGTTTGCATTTGATTAAATTTTGTTTAGCCATTCCCCAGGACAGTTGAGGTTTATTATTATTCACTGGATGTCATGTATGATGATCATTTCACAAGGGCCCACCGTGATGATATAACAAGACAAGCACACTGTTTATTGTACACAGCCTTTACAGAGGCTCTGTGAAGGTCTGTGAAATGATGAAAGTTTAGATAAGTCAACATTATTGCTTGATCAGCCAGAACATGTCATCCCATGTCAGATCACGTCAGGCAACTGAAAGTATATACTGGTTATACTGGACAACTAAAACGAATAAAACAATTATATTAATACATTTAGCCAAATTACCTGCATGTTTGTAGATTAATAAAAAATATATGACAAATCTATTTATTTCGTTATATTTGTCTCCCTATACTTTCAAGAGGCCGTTGTCCTCTTACCTCACTGTAATTTGAAGTTCTTTACCTTGTAAATAAAACTTAATCAAGCATGCTTCTGCCTTTGTGTAGCTGCCCCAGTGTGGACAAAGATTGCAATTATTAATTAACTGATCAATACAACACAACCTTTGCTCCTATCAATGTACATTTGAAAATCAGGTCATTATACAGACCAGGTCAGTATGACACATTTCCTCCAATTTCCTCCTAATCAGGTCAGCGGTGTCGGGAGAAGTGACTAACGGACAATAGAAACAAATGTTTCTACCCTGACTCACCTGTGTGTCTGTGTATGTGTTAATGTTGTACAGAGGTCTTTGTAGAACAAAATCCTCCCCATCATTTCTTTGCCGACCCCGCCATGCTTCTGTATATCCCATCATCCTCACAGGGTCTACCTCTGCCACTACCGCAACCTAATAGAAAAAAGTAAAAGATTAAAAGAGATGACATGTAATGTTATTACCATTGGTGCCAGAAGGTGGCAGTAATGCCTGCATTCAGATAATAGTCTAAACTGTCCCTAGTGGCTCCTTTGCACTGACAGAGCTACTCTGTGCAGCTGATAGGGTTAAGGGCAGATAATGACCGACCTGATTTCTGAGAGCCTCCAGACGATTCTGTCTGTCTTCCTCGTCTCTCCGGCGCTCCTCCTCCCATGCTTCTTTTTCCTCCTTGCGCCTCCGCAGTGTCTCCTCACGGTACTGCACCCTGAGGGTATGGAGCGTGGAGGCGTCTAAGACCTGAGAAAGCCCCTGTGTTCCTCTAACGCCACTGTCATCTCCCCTGGACCAGCATTCCCAGGGGCTCCTCGGTTTCAACTATCTTTTACTGAACCCCCCTTGGCCTGGTCTCTAAACTCTGAGCTATAAACAAGATGCCGGGTCTGTGGTAAAGGGCTTCCCAGAAGACCATGAATAAACAAAAGAAGAGCTAATGAAATAATTTGATGAGCATATTTTAAAAACGTGTTCCATTTTCTTTTGTAAAAGCTGCAGAAAATAACTTAGTATATTGGCGACACTATCTGCACACAGCAAGTTGCAAACAGAGCCTGTCTGATGCTGAGCATACCGTTTCATTTACATTCACACTGTCGATGCAGAAATCTATTGACACATTAAGCCAATGGTTATGACAGGTTCATGAAATATGAAATGTATTTTATCAGCAATGTTTTTGGAAATGGTCTTCAGACAAAAGGTTGATGAACCACCGCATTAAGCTTGAGTGAGAACTACAGTTGATGAATGATGCATGATGCATTCACCTCTCCTTATCGCGCTGAGCCTGTTTTGCCAGCAAGCTCCTCAGCTGACAGAGTCTCTCCTGATCTCTCTTCTCTTGTTCATTCTGCTTTCTCTGTTGCTTTAAATGAAACTGCCTCACCTGTGGCAAGACAACAATTGACGAGGAATAAATAGCAAAAAGTTAACGACAACACCAACACCAATAACAGCACACTCCTACACATCTTCATGTCCTATTGATTGTGACAGTACAGAAATCAGATAGGGGTAAAGAGAGAGAATGAGATGATTTTTCATTCTCTGGCAGACTATTGTGCCAGATTATATGGAATCCAATGCAGTCTAAATGCTCTCATTAATCAGATTGTCTAAGGATGCTCAAGCTCTCCTGGCATTTCCCCAAGGAGAGACTTAATTAAATCGGCTCCACACACACAACACACATGCACACACAAGCACAGTTTTCTCGTACCTTTGAGGACGTTAACAAATTGAATTAATCAAAACACTCAAGCACTTTACACGTGGTGGCAAAGTAGCTTGTTATATCCACACTGAAGTATTGTAATGAATCTCTCTTTCGCCTTGATTTTTGCACAACCTCACTGTTTATGTTTTGTGCAGTGCTAGGGGGAGGGGTAGCGAAGGAGCACACCCGCTCAGAATGTTTATGACTGTGTGTGTAGGATCTTTGGTAATAACCAACTGCCACACAAATATATGTTTAGTTCTATTAATTAGCTGAAACTACCATTGTTACTATAGTATCCACTGCTCTACTGAGGCTTGGGATTACAGAGCAAAGCGAGAGGGGCATCCATGTTTAACTTTGGAAAAGGGAGTAGAGACTGATCCCATAGACTTATACATAAAATCCCCCTTTATGCTGACCATAAGGCTGCATTCAAATTTGAAGTGCTGTATGTCAATGTGAAAGCAAAATGTTGTTAATGATGTAGGGTGACAGTGACACACCCACTCTATCTTGGATTTTATTAAGTCCAGAGGTGCGTTCAAATTCGGCTAACTGACGCGAAAATTCGTCGCAAACCCGTTTTCTATGAACTTAAAAATGTGACGTTTTGTGTAAACATTTCAAATAGTATTGAAAGACCAAGTTGAAAGAATTGAAACTGTAACCCTAAGTCCAGCAGCCATGTCTATTCGCTGAGAACTACCTCCGCAGACATTTGCCTTTGCCAATTTCAACGCACCTTACCCTTCAGACTGATGTCAGACAGTGTGTGTTTGTGTGTGTCTTTACTTTCTCTTTCTGATGAGACCTGATGGCTGCTTCCTTCACTTTCTCCTTCTTCATCCTCTCCTCCTCTTCCTCCTGTCTTCTGGCTGCTATAGTCGCCTCCAGCCTTGCCACCTCCTCCTGCCTGGCACGCCAGTGCTGGAGCTGTGTGCGCGCGCACACACACACACACACACACACACACAAAAGCACATAATAGATATGCACACATTATACACACACACACATTCATTTAAACATAGAGGGGGAAACAATAATGAGTTTAGTGTCCATCAGCTGTGAAAGGGCCAAACAACAAGGAGTTAGACCGTGCTGAGTGCTGCCCATGCCGTTGGGTCACAGTATGGTGTGAATTCTGGAGGTGTCCAAATGTCCTCTCACACTCCGCTTGTGTCAGAACACCTCAGGACAGGACACCACTCTGGATGTCGCCACGAGCAAAGAACACTCCCTGGGGTGCTGCGGTAAAACAAACTACTTGTGCAGCATTAAAAAAAAAAAATAGTACACATAGGACACTTTCTCTTAAGTGTACATTATGCACAAGAGCCTCTTAGCTCATGCATTATGCAGGAAATATATACAAAATATATATTTCCCTACTGTCCTTCTCTTATTTCCCCACTGATGTCCTTGTCTTAGTACTTATATATATACACACACATACATCAAGAGTCGACGGTACATACTGTACGCTGACTATTGAAATTGTATATATATTGCATTTAAGTGTTTTTATTTTTATTTTAAATGCTTCCTTCTGTCAGCTGATCTCTTAACTCGCTCATCTAGATATCGGCAAACAGGCTTATCATACAAATGCAGGCACACACACATGCATACAGACGCTGTGTAATGTGAGTGACAGGTTGGTTATGGTGCAGCCTCTGGTGGTGATGCATTCCAACCAAGGATATGCAAAGATCTATCAGTGGAGGGCTTAAAAACCCCCATAGGAGGGTGTGGTGTGTTAACACAGCCCAACACACATTAGCACCAGTTATACTTGATGTCTGCCTTACAGGAACCAACAGATGGCTTTTGTTCGAGGGACGGTTTTATGGATGACAACCAGCCTCTATTTCAGTGCTATTCTGAAATATTTACTAGCATTAATATTACTAACCTGACCTTCTTTAAATGTACCATATTTAAACTCTCACATATGAAATACTATCTGTAGAGTCAAATGACACCAGTCACAGACTATGCATACAGTAGCTAATGTTAAAATATATTTACACCATTGCTCGGTCTTATATTTAGATGGCAACATAAAGCACCATTTTCCTGTAAAAGTCACATACAGTATTTATTAAATCTGTCTGAACTGTAAGTTGAATGTAAACTGAATACTTACAGTACGATATTATATATTGCAATAAATGGCAGAAAAACTTTCTTTTTTTCATAGAAAGAATATGTTGCATAAACACACATACAGTAGGGTTAAAAGTACACAGGAAAAGCTCTGGGTTTGTTAAACCCCTGGATAACTAGCACACATAACTGTACCATCAATCACTGCCTTGACCCAGATAAAATACAGTAGCTACAGGTTTGATGCCAGGAAACTTGAGATACTGCATATATTGCATACAATATACAGTTTATTGTATGCATAGCAGTTGATTGCTAGCAGGTCAATTTGTTTATTGTGGATTCATTTTATATCCATTTATTTCTCTCAATAGTTGTACAGACAACCTAAAAACTACATAAGCATTTAAAATAATGTGAATAAAGTAACATGAAGCATGCACAGTCACAGCAGTTTGCGAAATGATAAGAAACAACAATTTCAGAGAATAACAACAACAGAAGACAATCAAACACAACTTTATCTATGGCAGACTATACCAGTTACTACTCATAACATTTCTATTAAAATAGAAATTAAGTTACCACTACCTGGGGAGATAAGGCTAACAGACTATTAAATCCTTTTAAGCAAGCCTTCATGTGATATTGTCTTGTCATCAGTTTGTAGTTTTTATTCCCTAGTCCTATTACTATGTTAACTATTTGAGCTTTTAATTGACTGATTATTCTGCTTTGTTTTGTCTGTAAACTCTGTTTTTAAAAGTACTACTATTATTATTATTATTATTATTATTATTATTATTAGTATTACTAGTATTCTATTAGGGGACAGAAAAAGGTGAGTGAAAATCAGCATGACCTCCACAGAAATATTTGCCGTACAGTGTCTTACCTTGACCCACTGTCATATGCATTTGAGGATATATCTGGGCCACTTGGTTTACTGACCTGACAAGACGAATTGCTATTTACAGCTTGTTGCAAGGGACCAGAGCTGATTTCACTTAAAAGCAAACATAAATAAAATACAAAAATAAAATACAAAAATATATATTTACTGTATATTTCCAGAAGTAGCCAATATAAGTGTTGGTGAGGATAAATTGGCATGCATTCCTGGGTGAGGCAAAAGACACAGATGCAATTACTGCTTCAGAGAGTTGTCAGCAGATGCACTGTGGGTCACATACACATTTCCACCTAGCAGGAGCTCAAGCATGTCCATCAAGGGGCTGCACACTACAGGTTCAGTACACAGCATCTACACAGTACAACTAACCCACAGTGACAGGCTATCCACTAACTCACAGTGCCAGGAAATGTTCTGCTTTCACATCGAGACCACGGTTAGCACTGAGAGAATACACGGATCAGCTGGCAATCTGTGGCTGGCATACTGCTACCACATATTACTCTAGAGAAGAGGGCCTCCAAACAAAACTCTATTTCATAATAAACAGCCTCTTGTGAAAATGCCTATTCCTTTTCTCTTCTGATTTCTAGCTTCTGTCCTACCTCTATAGCAGGCCTATCCCCTGCCCACCCGAGCGCATTTCTACAACACATTCTCCCTCTATGCCTTTATTGGCTCATGCGGAACACAATAGCTTATCAAAATTGTCTGAAGAGAGGAAGACATCTGTGCAAGGCACACTGAGAACAAGGAATGAGGGTCTGAGATTCAAAGCAACCACGGACATTTATTAAAAAGAAAAGAAAAATAATAATAACAAAAGAAAAAGCAAGCCCCAGCACAATGTTAGATGATTACAATGGATAATATATTCAGCCTCTGTGCTGTCAAATAAAAAGCTGAGTATGAGAACGTTATGAGAACAGTTTTTCAATCAATATGTGTCAATGTTTTACCTGTCTTCATAACCATGAGTTGTTATAAGTAAGTACTTGCATCTGGAATTATGGACCATCTATGATAATCATGTCCAGATGGACAGACCCACCCATGCTACAGCCATCTGTGTGTGCCCAAGGTGAGGCCAACGTAGGGGATTTATAGGAAAGCGCACACGCCTTAAGTTCTGTCTGTCTCTGAACACAGAGTATACATTCTTACTGCAGATGTTTCAGAAGACATCTCAGTGAGCTGGCAACTAACACCCTAGTTCCTAATGAGCCCAGAAACAGAATCTCCCTTTGCCCCCATATGCTCTCATCTGACAAGCGAAACCAAAAGGAAGACTTTAATTGATGTCATTTGCATAATAACATTGATGGAAAGGTTGTTATTAATTTATTCAAATCCACTCATACCTTAAACAATATACCAGCATTTTAAAACTAGGCTACATCTAACCAAACTTGGATATGTTCATGTATAGATAATGTATAGCAAATTACACATTAATTGCATGGGGTATACAGGTCAATTTTGTTTGTTTTGCTACTGGAATTGGTATTCCCAAACACTGGTCAAAATAACAGTGTAACATGAGACCATGGATTCGTCATATAACGTCTACTGCTGACACTTCCTGAATTTCCTGCTGGTTTATGGGTACATGTACACTGATGGGAGGTAATAGGAAGTGTTGCTTTCTGCCGCTGTCATTGACAAAGATACATACGCTGATAAGTGATCAGTGCAACCAACTAGTTGGAAAATATAAATATAAATGTAGAAAAGAATATGACAGCAGTTGAAGTTATGCCATCAAGTTATCCTGTGCGGTTTTAAATGAGTTTATATACTCATTATAAATTAAGGGAGACAAATCACTCATTATTAGGCATGATGGAAAGTATGAAGTAGCTATGAAATAAAAGTGTAAACAAAGAGTGTAAACCATTGAGAAAAGCTCTTAAAACACACACAAATAGAAATTAAAGAAGTGCAGAGAGAGCTGATGTTTGGGGGGGTTAAATAAATCACAATGGATTCAGCGATGCTGCCAGAGACAGAGGCAGCATCTGTGGAGACGAAGCATTAGCAGAGCAGATGGAATGGAAGGAGAATTCATCTTGTCTTCCTGATCTGTTTCTGTGCTTGGTTGATAAAAATGCTGCAAGGCAACACTGAATAAACACTTCCAGCTGGGCACACAAATATATCCCCAAATGTACACTTACAATATAATATAATTGGTTTTGTATTGTCTTTGTTTCTCAATGTTTAAGTAAGTAGTTTAAGTTTTAAGTTTTAATGAATTTAAATAACTTAGGAATTTAATCAGAATATTTTCATGCAAGGTTTACTGGTTTTCCATACCACTCAAATCTGATGTCAAACCACAAGATACATATCTTAAATATAATTAAAATATCAAGAGGGAGTTCTTTGAAATGCTGGATACTGCAAGGGCAAGAGAAGGCAACATTCTGGACTAATTAGGCTTGACCTTAAAATGTTTCCTGGCATACAAACACCCCCGTCATTTAGAATACAATAAGCAGGACCTGCTTTATTAGGTATTTGTTTTTTTAGACATTAGTTGTTGTTCCCCAAACAGAATTACATCAACCAAGCAAATATAATTTGTCACATTTGCATTGTGTTGGAATATGTCAAATGTCCCATAATATTAAACCAATGTGCTTGTTTGAGAAACATTTTCTGTAACTCATTAACATAGCCTCTGGCTGTGTTGTATTAGTAATACAGTCAACATCATGTCAGGGTCCCCATTTATCTAATCACATATAGATGTAAAGACTGACAACAACTTTGTCCAGTGACACAACATTCACTTGCTTGTGTATAAACAAACCGACAAGGAAAACAAACCGCAAGAGGGGATACACCCTGTTTTTAATGTGAACAAATAGTTTGATGTGCAAACGCAAGCACAGACCCCTAAGAGACAGCTACACCATGTAAGCAAGACAAGGCTTTCCGTAATAGCCTGTTTGCATTCACAGTCCATCCCAAGCGGCACCTTATGTGTGAGATGTTGGCAGGCAGATTGGCATAATATGCAGCTGCATCAGCAGACATAGAGCGGCAGGCAGACAGAAGGGTACCGTATGCCTGGCCCTCCATCTCTCTCTAAGAACAAATAACACTCCCTTTAGGCCTCAGAGAAGTGTAAGGGGAACGACACATCCCCAATATAGAGATGATGAGTGTATCAATTGAAGAACAAGGGTGGAGAGAACACCGCAGAGATTACACATAGTCTGTGTCCAGAATATATAGTGTGATATTAGAAGCCCCATATCATTAACATTTGCAACTGTCATGTTGGACATCATTTTGCTCCCTTTGAGCTGAACATACTGTTTCAGTTGATGTTGCACTTGCAACATGCCCTAACTATATTTGGCTATCTGACAAGTGACATGAAGTGGGAGGATAGGTCAGACTGAGATGATTGGTTAAGCCAGCTTGTTTTATACCATGACTGATTCCACCCCTATCAGATGGACCTCTGACCACACAACTGGAAAAAGTTGAATATTACAACAGTGGACCTTTAAAGTAGTTCTTCTTGTTACAAAGGAAGTTACCCAACGTTGGTTTGTAACTTTGCAGTGTCAGAACTGCCAAGGTTATTTAAGCATTGTGGCCTACTCTATATCTCCTCACAGCTCACAGGTTTTGAGCTAGTCCTGCAGCCTGTGGCAGCTATTCATACAAGTATGCACTGGACAGGCTTTGGACAGGAGTCACCGCTAAAGATACTGCTGTTAATTGGACAGACTGCACACACCTTGTCTCTGAGGCGAGAACAGATGTCCTGCTGGTGCTGCCGGTCTCTGTGGAGATCCAGCTCCTCTTGATACATCTGGCTCGCCTCCTCCAGGGTGACCAGAGCTCTGGCTAACAGCTCCGCCCGGTCACGCTGCCAGCTCAGGGCTGCTGCCTTCAGCTGGGCCTGGGTGAAGCGCTGCCAGTCGCAGAAACGCTCATGCTCTGTCTGAAAGGGCGTGATTGATGTAGAGGTCATTTTCTGCATGTGGCCTAATGGAAGGCAGAGGAACTCACTTACAGCGTTTCTTTCCATCAGGATAAAACCATTTTCCTTATTCTTGTGCTGGAAATGACTGTTAATTAATTGGTTGTTAGTACAATAACTAAAAAGTAAACCGTACTGCGTTTTGCAGACACCATAACGAGACACCATAACGAGCCTATAATTTATGCCACCACAAACAAATATTTTTAAAGGTGAGAGAAAGAAGAGGTTCAGCCACTGACACTGGGTCTCAAGCTACAAACCAAAAATGCTTTTGTAATCTTGGTTTTAACCGCAAAGGACATTCTGGTGACAAATGGAGGAGTGTCCCTTTAAGAAACAGCACATGGATAGCCTGAATCACAGATATGTTTGGGTGAAAGGAACAGCTTCATTGTGTGTGAACTGAAGGCTGCTCTAGCTGTTCATCCGTGTGTCAGTGCTCACACAGAGGCAGCATCACTTGATTGCCTTATTGGAACACAGGGAATGATATTCATCTATGGGCTAATAGCGGCTAACTGACGGTGGGAAGGCATTAGACGGCTGGCTGGCTTTATTGAAAATGACTGAGCTGACAGACCTGCCGGGGGAACAGAAGTGCCAGAGGTAGTCAAGCAAATCTTGTTTATTAACGCACAAATTTGTTCTTTGTGTACTTCTTCACCTTCCCCAGTATATTTTAAGGCAAAGGACAATGACTGTGTGTGTGTGTGTGTGTGTGTGTGTGTGTGTGTGTGACACACAGGTTTACATGTTTGCCTAACTAAATGTATACATTACATACTTGCATGCATGACAGTCAATACAATGTAGTCCCTGTGTGAGAATCCACCACCACAATTTGTGCACACCACTCCTACAGATTCCATTGACACTGTTAGTTCAGCTGCTGTAGTCACATTCCCCTGGCGCTTGTGCTGTCTATGAGAAAATGACAACCGATCCATACAAGGGGCCAAGTTTAGTCTAGGTAGAAACATGCATAGCCATTATGAGGTGGAGTCCATGAGGACAAATCCAGCCGTACAGCCAGGTGGCAGCGTTTAATGATGAGCTCATCCCTGGAACATAACAGACAACATTTTTCTACCAGCAGGGGGCATACTACACTCTCAAAGAATACAACTGCCAGTGGCAAATGGAAATTGGATGAATTGAGAAATGTGTTTTGTGTTTAAACACTGATGTGCAAATGCAGTTTGACTCCAAGTCATGATTTAAAATAAAGATCTTGTTTAAATAGTTGGAGGTATGAAGGACAAAATTAGGTCAGTCATTGTCATTATTGAGCAGGATAGCAACTTAATGTCTTTTTCACATATTTTATTGTAATATTTCTTCGAGAGACTATCGGAATCACAATAATTTAATAAAGGAAGTGATTAAAAAATCTATATCAATCCCCTAGAAATACATTTTAAAAAACTGTTCACACAGCTGTGCCTATCAAATGTTGGCTGGGATTTTTACTCTGTAAAATAAATGCAGTAGCTTTAAAGCATTTTCTGGCTTTTAAGCATTTTCTAAGAATACTTTATCTTTCTTCCTTAGGACACAGAAAATTGTGGAAAGGTTACCATTTGGCAATTCTGTCTGTTAAGAATATGGACAGCAATATATCATGAATTTGGACAAAATGTACACAGCAATATGTCTTCCTCTGATACCCAGCAGTGAAAAAGCTTCTCTGATTCTCGCTCGGATGGGAATTTGAGCTAGAGTGACAACAGCAGCAAAAAATTGTTCTATTATCTGTAAATGATTGAATGCAGATGGAATTAGATAGTTGAACAAGAAAAAATTCCTTTAGCTTCACACAATAACATCCTCGGGTACTCTGATTAAAAACCCTACCAAAGAATAGCCCAAGAATAGCACAAGGCTTACAGATTCCATATATTTAATCCATAGCGTATACAATCCTCATATCTAACTACTGCAATTTTGCAAGGGGACCTACAGTATGAATCTGTAAGGACAAGCTCATGGTTTGTTTCCTCCATAAGGGACATATAGTTCTACTTCCATATGAACAAAGCTGGGAGCTTGATTATTGCATTATTCACTGAATGTTCAGCGACGTCTGAAACATTCGGATTCAGTCTAATTGCATATACTGTCGAGCCACATTATCAGCATACCTTTCCGATAATAATACTAATCATACTTCATACCTAGTCAGAAAAGTGCCTTTGAATTCACACATAATCTAAGATCATTTCAATAATGTATGCCAAAAGAAATTAAAAAACGATGACTATTTCTATATACTAATTTCAGAATAACTTTTCTGAACATCTCAAAGGGGATTTCCACAATTTCATCCGCAATTCAGGCTGATTATACTCAGCGACCATAATTATGACTAATAGCTGAACTAGGCGGTGTCAGCACTCCATTGACTCTGGCTGTATTTACTGTGAATACGGAGGGAGCTGTGAGAGACGGTGTTGGGGGCAACACAGCTAGCTCTCCTCCCAGTCACCCCCTCCCCCTGCAGGCTCACTAACCACAGCCATATATGGAGCACCCTGGCTAAGAGGACCTAGATGAGGAGGACACGCTCCCCTGGTGCAGGGCAGCGGGCGAGGGGGAGGGGGGGGAGGGAGACACGAGAGACACGAGCCCCCATGGCCTGGTCTGGCGGTTGTCATGGCGATGCTAGGCAGTGGCGCGAGGGTGACATGGCACATCCTGCAGTCTGTCGAGCGGATCATTGCCTTGTCTGTCTCTGTGCTCTGCATGCTGCTGTGCTACACTGACCAGACCTGGGTCTGTGTCATTATACACATCCTGTATAATATGCACGCATTACACATATGCACACGCTGTCTATGTCTGAAACACACGTGTGTTTCATGAAAGGGCATGTGACTGTAGGGGAAGGTTTAACCGCTCACAGCCACTGGTGGGCGAATGGGAGTGCCAGTCACTTAACGCTCATGTGCGGGGAAGGGCATGCACTGTCGCAGTGTCTATCCAACGCACACACACACACACACACACACGTGTGTTTGTGTGCTGCTGGCACTGCAGTACAACGCGCGCAGCTTTAGTTAACCTTCAGTTAGCACGGTTAAGCTCTCTAGTGGACATGTGTGTGCACTGAAACACCGTGTGTTCCCACGCCACTCACCAGCTCCTTTCTAGTCCTGTGTGGGAAGACTCTCTGCAGCATGTCCGTGCACAGAGCCCTGCGGTTGGGCATGTCACGGGGATACTGACCGACCGTCTGCTGGAAGTGGAGGTGGTCGTCCGCGCACCAGCCAGGCGGCCTGTGACAGACCAGAACCCGGTCCTCTTCAGTAAACACATCTGTTCATTACTGTAAGCTGTTATCTCCTCTGTGGTCACACAGCTCTTGCGTACACCCAGCGATGCAATGCATATTATTCACCCACACATGCACAGTAGATAAATGAATATAAAGGTATGAGTAAACTATAAAACACTGATATGATCAGCCTTCAGGTGTATGTGACCTGACTTTATTAAAAGCTTGCTTCCCATGGGAGGCAAATATCTGCACTGCTGTGCTTCTGACATTATGCTGACTTTTCTTATCTTTCATCTCAATCTGCCCTCTTTTCTCCTGGAGAAATGTGCTAATTTCATATACAGTAAGATGGAGGAGATGGAAGCGTGATTGGCTTCAGCTTAGAAGTGCTAGGTGTCCTTGGGTGTACCTGTCCATTCCTCGAAGGTGATCTCGGAGACTCTGCAGCCTCCTCTGATACCGCTCTGACAGGGAGTGGAAGGCCTGGATCAGGGACTCTTTGAGGTTTGGGTAAGGACAGTCACAATGCAGCACTTCAGGTGGAACTGGAGGCTCTACGTCTGCCAGACCGCCCAGCATGCAGTAGTCCTGCAGGTGTAGGGGGCAACATGGTTACAGTACATGGTTATCTTAGTTAGATTGTAAAATGATTAGATTTCTTGAGATTATCACACAGAAGTAAGCAAATGTTTCATGGGACAGGTAAGAGATACAATACATTGATAAATCGATGCAAGCTACGTGGGACTGAAATCCCAACCTGGTCAAAATACATACCTTTAAATCTAGAGCAGAAATCTTCTCCTCTAAACACAAGCGCTCTGCATGAAGTTTCTCAACGATGTTCTGCTGCTGGTCCTTCACAAAGTTCACCTGGCATTAAAGGATCGATAGTACCATCATCATTCATGTATATGTAAAATTATAGTATACAAAATACTCTGGACAGATCAAGACAACCACCTGTAATGCTCTGTCTCCTCAAATCAATAGAATGATTCAAGTCCATGGTTAATCTCAGATGTCCCTGATTTCCCTGTCACCAGGGTTCATGTATAATGCACAACCACAGGGACTGTGTAATAGCTAAGCAATCAGTAATCATCCTTATATTCCTGGACATTCACTAGCAAATAAAAAGCTTATTATAAATGACACTGAGGTAAAGCCACATATTAAATCTAGCACACTGCTGGATGACATGACACTTAAGCTATGGTGTTTGATTAGTAAACATCAACATTAGAAGCAATGCCAGCAGGGGTTGTTTTTATCTATGTAATTTTTAATATATTTTGTCATATTCGCATAGGTGTTACAGTATTAAAAGAAAAGTGTGATATGTAATAAATATAGACATTATGCTGTCAAATATATTTTTGTCAAATAAAATGTTTTATTCCAGTAAATTGGAATCTGGAAATTAGAATTGCTAGTCTCCTCAAATGCTCATTAAATATTAGATATAATTAAATTTAATGTAAATAACAACAACTCATTTAGTTAGCTTTATCTAATTCATGTAGTGTGTTGAATGAAAATGAAAATAGAATACAAAGCTCTGAGCTGTTCTGAGTGCAACAGAGACCAAGGATTATAAAGAGGGAACATCTGAAATAGACAAAGACAAACTCACAAAGAAGAAAAACTATGAAACTAAGAAAGCAGATTGGGCTTTGTGTGTGTGTGTGTGTGTGTGTGTGTGTGTGTGTGTGTGTGTGTGTGCGTGCGTGGTGGGAGGGGGGAGTCCCTATTGTAAGAATGTGTTCAGGTGGGCAAGGGCTGAGTGCACCAGCATGACTAGGATGAAAAAGGATTTGCAGTATAAAGGGTGGGGGCTTGGGAAAAAGAACGCCTTGGCTTAGAGAGTCACACGGGGGGAGGGGGACCAATGGATGGCAAACAGTTCATCCCATACAGAATGGCATGCAGTCAAAGACGTCCCTCCTGCCTCCTCCTTAATCTTCCCACTCATTTCCAGGGCATCAGAAACAAGGCTTTGGGCATCAAAGACACAATAGGAATTGTGACTTTGGGACCAGAGATAGACAAACAACACATTTGTGAAGGGTGAATGCAACCCAGTGAGGTAGCTGAGACTTTTGTGTCAGCAATCGGTAATGTTATTTATATCTGGGTCTAGTCATGTTATAGTACTTGTGGAGAGCGAGCAGCAAATGCTTTACGTGCATTGAAGGGATAAAACACTGGCAAACTCCCAAACAGCAAAAGACATACAGTAAACAGTGGGTTCCACGTGTTCCTGGAAAGCTCAAGCACAGAACGACCGTCTCACGCTCAACATGTGAACGCTGAATGTCAACATGTGCGTTTGCATGTACGTTCTATGTACTTGCGTGTGTTGTGTGATGCGATGGCGCCAAACACAAGTTTCCCTGCCGCACACTAAACCTTACCTTACATATTTCCTAAAAATGCTTAGGATGGCATTTAAAAGCTGCCTGTTCAGTCTGTTTACAACCAACAGTAGCTGCTTTCAAATAATGCTGGCACCACCACAGAAGTTAAAAGGAAAATGCTTTGAAGTGGCAGAGTGTCCCATGTGCTTTTGCGTGTGCGCATGTCCCACTCACCTGTTGCAGCACCTGCTCCCAGTCGGATGGCTGCGGGAGTGCCTGCTGGCGTTGGACTCTGTCCAGCCTGAGACGCAGGTCAGCGCTGAGCTGAAGAACGGGCTCTATGGTGGCTTCCCTGAACGCCTCACGCTCCCTCTCCAGGGTCAGCCCTGCTCACCAATGCACAAATGCACACGAGCATTTGCACAGCGAGTAAGTGGGGATCATAAATCTACATACAAGGTGGGGACATAGTGTCCACATAGAGTTACAGTGTGGGGCCTATATATCCTACCATAATCCTGGAGAGAGAAGATGCCAGTGTCAGTTGTGCTGCTTGGCATCAAGTACCTGATAAAACCGCACAGGTCATTCTCAGCCTTCTCCCTACAGCAGGCAAGAAGACAACGTGTTTTTAAATTAAAAACCACTGGGGCACATTCCTGTATTGCCCGATGCATAGCCATCCGCTTAAAGTAAACATCCAAGAGTAACCATAGAAACAATCTTTTCTATCACCTGCGTAGCATGGGGGCTAATGAATCACAGGATGGTGTGTATTTGGCTATTCGGGCGTAGAACAGTGGGCAGCAGCAGTGTGTCTTTATGAGTAGGCTCATTACTGAAGCCCACGCTTCTGTATGCCATTAACCTTGTGTGGCTTCGACACAGTCATTACCAGGCATCAGGCTGAACCCCAGGGCTTGCAATACGGTTCCCGCGCCACTATGCATGACACTTTCCTGACAGCAGCCTTATGCCTCACACCCCCAGCGCCCGAGTGGAAAAGTAAGACGTTTGCGTGACCTCACAACACGGTGACTCCTTCAGTATCCCTCCTACAGAACTGGGTTTAATAATTAAACTTCTAGAAAATACTGTGACTATTCTGACACCGTGGGAGTCCAAAAGACCAAGTGCTATATGCCCGTCTTTTGAAACCGAGAACATACGGGCGTGTCTAATGACTGGATTTATCTTTTCCATGTCAATTCCTCCCACAAATTTTTCATTTTCATTTACAGCAGCTTATTTTCTCCCTGGCTTGTCTTTGTCCTTTGGATTCCCATTCTACCCCTTTCTCTACACAGTGTTTTCATTAAATGGTTTTTTTTTTCTTTCTGAATAGGACCTCAGTAGGGCGGCTGTGTGGTTTAATAGCAGATTCAGCGCGCTGTTTAGGATAATGGCAAGGAGTAATAGGGGGGCACTTACTCAGCCATTGCCAGCCTGGCGTATTCTGTGCTCCACACCTGCCTGTGCTGTCGGAGTACAGAGCTCGCCCTGGTTGCCTTGGCTGCAAACAGAATCCGCTGCACCTAAAAGACGGGGATTCACATGCAGCATAAATGGCTCAAGTGGCGTTGTATCTTGCAGTGAACCTCCAAGCAAAAACCTGTGGTGCATTTCCATGAGTCTTGGCACTCGTGTGCTCCCCTGTGAGAACAAGGTTTGTCTTTGCTATTTTCACAGTGTCAACAACATCCTCAAGGGATAATGAAGTCAGTGTAAAAGATAATAAAGGTTAATTGGTTTAATGCTTTGATTGCATTGAAAATCCTACATCCAGTACAGTGGCTTTATGAGATGAGGCGGTACAGTATATCCTGATTTAGGTCATGTTCTTTTCTTATAGTCAAGGGCAAATAGTTCCCTGCCTTTCCATTATATGGGCCATGGAAATATTATGACAGGAATACAAAATAAACAGTGGCTAATTGAAATAATAGCGTGGAACGTGAGTACATGAGGCATGTTGTGGTAGAGGTGGGTAGAAATCTTAATCTGCCATACTGCCGTTTTATGATGGAAGGGGGGGTTGAGGGCATATTCCTTGCAGCTCTTCAATGCAGAGCTTCATTGTCCTCTATCAGTGTTTTTTGCACAGGTCACTGGTTCAGATAATTGTACAATAGAAGTGTCATCAAAGTGGCAATTGCATAGTGAAAACATTGCCCGCAGGATAATTCAGTTTTTCAATAGCCTTCTTTAACATTTTCTGTTTTTGATGAATGGGTGGGTCATGGTGCTTTAGAAAAACATCACGTCTCTGAGTCAATCGGGCAGGTATTTGTTATTGATGCATTGTGTCTGTGATGTTAATAAATCAAGAACACATTTAGCAGATACCCATGTGAAGCTATTTTTTAAACCTTTTAATTAGAAATGCAAATAAAGCTAGAATATGTGTTCACTATTCAGTGTTCAATGTTTTATTAAAGGGTAGCCACTTAGTCCCTGAAGACACAAACACCCGACTGGGTACACATGACAGTTAAGTCAGGTATCTTAATCAAGTGTCTGGAAATGTCCTGAGTTTATAGTATCTCACAAAAACGCTAGCCGCTTGTCTATTCCTGGAGAGACAATCTGATCTCATGCCTGCGGAAACTCACGGCCATGTATTTACCCTCTATCTCCATTGGGAGATGCACAGAAAACCTGTCTTTCAGCATGGTGGCTGTACACAGCCTGTCTTATCTGGTCTATGCAGAGAGGACCATTGGAACAGGCCCTGGGCAAAATTAATGAGATACTAAAAGGCTCCTGCCACAGTTTACCAATTAAAACACCATATATCTAACAGCCTAATCTCCATTGCCCCAAGGTTAACTTCTTACTCTGCACAGAGAGGCGGGAACCTATGAACTTCAAACACTTTTATTGTGCAACCCCAGGCAAACTAATGAATATTCATAAAACTGTCAATATATTTTATTATAGCGATTATTTCCTCAGTTCCTCATTGTTCTCAGTAAAACCACAATGATTACTCAAGAGACTGAGATTATATGGCAAACATGGCAATCAGAGTGTGTTTGTATGTTTATGTATTTTTTGTATGCATGTTGTGTTGACTGTGATAATATTACTATAGCTGCCAGCGGATGCATTTATATACTTAACACACAACCTTTATAATGCTCTTATTATCAGGTCAAGAATTTCCCAAAGATAAGGAGGTAATTGTGACTAATGAAGTATATTTTTTACAGGGAAAATGCTACGGTATATTACATGGGGTTGTTGCTTTACGCAACTGAATGGCAACGGAATGGCTATGGTGTATGATTTATTATGTTCCTATTACAAACAAAGAACATGAGATCCATTTACCTTGTGTTCAGTGAGTTCAGATTCTTGACGCTTGGCTTCCACCATTACTTGTAGTTTTTCATATTCAGCTGGTTTGTACTTTGAGCTCCCAAAACCATCTTTCATTCGTAGTGACAGTTTTTCTACATGGATGGAAGCAAATGATACGACTGAATTAGGATAATTGTTCTGAATCGCAATTCCTATGATGTTGGAGGTGAACTTTTTAAGCTGACCTCAACAAAAAAATAGCAGTGGAGAGAGGGAACATGTTTATGTTCTGTAGGGGTCATTCAGTATAGGCTTCTGCAAGCTACAGTATAGAGCTGTGAAGGAGACAAATTAGCTATGCTAGACAGTTTGTGATGTTCTGCTGTGACTCAAACCGAAAGGTGAATAAACAGAAGCCTAACTGCATCCGACATCCTATCAACAGCCTTAGAGCTTAGTTTGACATCAGCATCCAATAACACTGGCACTTCATGTCTGCTCAAAAGATGAGCAGGCAAACTCACTGGTCAATAATGCTTCCCAACCAATCAGCACTTACCTGCATCTTCGGCTCTGTAGGTTGTGATGAAGACATGGTGATTAATGGCAGCCATCACTGCACATTTGTGGATGTAGGCCTATATAGATATGAACTCCTCACCAGATGCTACAGTATAAAGGACATTATATAAATTGATGGGAACAGAACTTTATATTGAAATCCCACATTCCTCATCTTAATTATCTGTAATATCTTGGTGTTAATCTTTTGTCAACAGTGGACCTGATCACATGTTAGATCAGGTCTAGGGTCTTTTCTGTTTAGCTGTTAAACTGCAGTCTGAATGTATCACATAATTGTTGATTAAATTCTAACTCTGTCAGTGAAGATGAAAGAATTAACCCTTTATGCACTCATTCCTGCCTGTCTTTTGATTGCATTTTAGTTTCATATGCTGGGCATAGGGCGTTATTGTGAGACTATATATAAAACTATACACTATACACTGGTGTGGTTCTTTCAGGGTTGAATATGATTATTTTAGATTTCAGCTTAGTTGCAAGAAATTGTATAGCCACATAGCAGACCTGGCATGTTATCTGAGTTAAAGGAGAACTGACACCCACATCTAGTTTACACTGAAGATATATGTACTGTACAGTACTGTAATTGGTTTCATGAGCACTCTCATCGATAACAAACCAAAAAAGCTTTTTTGGAAATAATGCAGTTTTGCATCATTACAGTACTGGTACCTGAGAGATAAAGTAACTGTACCGTAATGCAACTTTGCATGTTAACAATAGTGGTAGTTATTCAAATATCTGAGGTGAAATATTTATCCTGTTTAGCCTTACATTCATAAAGAAATGCGTGCAGTATAGGCGAGATATGTACTTTCTTATAGGCTGGTACATGTAAATACTGTTAAAGAGAATACAAAGCAAGAAGTACGAGGAAAACTGAATTTTGCCACTATTGTATCTTCTTACCTTGCGGTATTCCAGACTGTACAGTATAGTCAAGAGTATGATGGTGACAAAATGTGTAACCAAGGAAACTATTGCCACCCTATCATTGGTGAATTCAACAAGGAGAGGCGGTCTGCAACGCCCTCCCTTCCAAACGGATCCAATGGGGAGTATGCACTGCAAAACCACACCGCGCTGACGTCATGTGCGCTCGTATTCCTTCGATGTGGAAGCAGAGAGCAACGAAGGATCTTCTTTTTCCTGATTATGGAGGCGAGTTTCACTCTTCCACATGCCTGGGACTAAACGGCTGGACTTACAGGCATGCGACTTCCTCACTGATGAAGTTACATGTTCATGTGGATGCTTGCCACGTTCCAACGAACTCAAAAACAGTCCTCATAAGGTAAAGTACTGAACTGCTTTTTGCTCTTTTACTTACTATATAATAACTGAAATGGGACCCAACCGTGAGCAATAGGCATTACATTTGTACAACTCCAGAATTCGCTTAAAAAGTGGTCGGTTGGTTTATTGGGAAATGTTTTTCATTTGTTGAAGGCAAAATTACTAACGTAGGCTATAGTCGCGTAGACTACTTACTTAAGCTACTATAACAAGATATAAGATGCACAGTAAACATTTTCTAACGATTTACTGCTACGTTACAGTACGTAGCCTACCCTACACCTTTGTGGGACCTTCACGTAGTCACCGTCGTAGCCTACATAGCAGGTATTACAGTATTCAGCGCTCGGCCGATACACTGAAAACTAGTACTGTAAGCACAGATAATTCTAGTTTTCTTCTAAGCCAACGTTGCTTTAGGTTATCTCGTCCTTGAAAAGCAGCAAATACCCTCGTGGACGGGGGAATTGTCAGGTGAGCTTTGAGTTTGGGAATCTTTGGAATGCGAGGTCGCAGGAAGGCGGGGATTCCCGTATAAAGATAAACTTACCTACCCTTAAAGTAGCCTACTTTAAACGTACCTTACATTTACTTGAGTCAATCTAAATGTTAACTGAATAGATAAGAAACTGGGGTTCTCAGCTGAATAAAGTTATGAGAGCCTCGTTGAGTCGATTTAGAGGATGTTTATTTTTTTTTACGTTAACCATAGCCAATCCCTGTTTGTGGAATATTTTGAAACAGCTCGAAATGTGCAATCTCCTGGTCCCTGAGGCTATTGATCTTCTCTGCTGACGCTGCACGAGAAATAGTCAGAACATTACCAATGGTATGCTGATGGTGCATATAAGCCACTATTATCGTGTATTATTTTGGACCAACATCATTGTTAAGGACAATGTCACCTTGTGTCACAAGCATTGTGCAAATATCTGCAAAATACATGATTTTAATATAGTTTGTGACATCCCTCTTTTCTTTGTATTGTTATTTTCATTGTTAGAAAGATAAAATATATTTACTTTTCAAGTCCACCAATGTGTGGTGTTATTTACCTAAGTTAGTAAAGGCATATCATTCTGTGTTGTGGAACATGCAAATGTAACTAACTTTAACATGATGTAATAGGTATCAGCCAACTGACACACACAGATCAAATCTGTTCCATGTCTCTGCACTGCGGTTGTGGAAAGGTTATTTGTCAACCTCAGTGATGTGACATAATGCAGGTATAATTACATTTTAGCCAATAGCCTACACTGACAGTGAAAATGCTGGAGCAAACTGTCTGAATACTCCTACTGTCCTACACACACACACAGACACTCACAAAAACCTATCTATCTCTTTGACTTTTTCCTCGTGATTCTCATTACCACAAAAGACGCACACACTCTCAAACAGCTGACATCCATTGCAAGAGTTCACTATGAGCAACCCTTAAAGGTATAGTCAGTCATTCTGGACAAAGCCTTTGATAGTTGCACTAGATCAAAACAAAACTTATCTCCCTTTAATACCATAGGGTGCTTCCTCAGAAGCTACATTGGAAGCACATTGCCAGAATACCTTTAAGAAGCCTCTGTGTTTTCTTTTATTTAAGTTTAGTGGTTTTTTCTGTCTTTTTCAGCACTGGAATGGTGCATTATAATATCAGTGAAGGCTTGATACACTGCTGTGCTGACATTTGGTCAGTGAACTGATCAAGAGTTTGTGTTGATTATGCAGACCTTTATCAACAGTTACAGGTAGAAGCATCCAGTATGACCTTTCTGTGTTCTACTCCAACACAAACAGCATGTTTGTCTGAGGTATTTTGACCTTGTATTCACAGAATGTATGCCATATAATGGTAATGGTACAACAGTAGGCTACTAGAAAATAAAATATGAGCCCCCTTCCTTCACCTAATCGTGACTCAGGCCAGCAGAGGTATATCAAGGATTAAATCTTCTTGCTTTGCTAGCCTGTAGGTTGGACCTAGTTTATTTATTTTATTTTATTTTTGGGCTAGAATTTACCGATTTTGCCCTGGGGCCTATTAGGCTGAATTATTTAATATGGCTATCAGTGTACACAGCACAGCACTGTAAAAAAAATGGCACTGCAAACCATTACATGGGTACAAAATCTTTAATAAATTATGTCCAGGGTTCACACATACACATCAATTGTAGTTTTTTATTTTAAATGAGCAATAATGACTTGTGTACAGTACCTCACATGCCTAAGAGAAAGATTCTCAGGAGAGCCTCTTCCTTTGTGTTCATTATCTTACTTACTTACTTACGTCATCATTTTCTTCAAAGGGACTGAAGCACCACTGTGGTCAGTGTCATAAGCATATAGCTAAATGGCCAACCTACATAGTAATGCAAATGTTTATAACTATAAAACTAATACACTAGCCAATACACTAAATATACGTGTACTAGTGCATTTTTAGACTACAATCTGTGTTTTACATCACTGAAACATTTATTTTATACACATTTACATTGTGTTGACTAAATTGCTGAAAGTAGCCTACAGCTCTGTGTACCATATCTTAAATGATAAACATTGGACAACATTGTGAAGGTTTTGATAATTTATTTTGTGTGTGTGTATATATATATATATAAATATGTAGTTTATATTTTAAGTAGGCTACTGGATTCCTTTTTATATATGTTCATCCATTGTAGTGTGTGTGGCCTCATCGTGGGATAATATTAGGCAATAGATGGCATTAGCTAGCAAGGAGTTTTTTTTTATTAATCTGTAAATTCTTGGTTTATATTCAGTATGCTTATTATTTCCATAAAATCCCACCCAGTTAGCTATTTTCATCTATTTTCATGGTGTGGGCTAAAGAGGGCTTGTTGAGGACAAACCACAAGTGGTACAGTTGGGACATTCCTCTGTGAATATGTAATGTATATTTTAGTTAGTTTAGCACACAAATATAAAAACAGTCAAAACCCCCTTTTATATTATGAATAAGCAAATGCCTAACATCTTAGCTGAACATTTCATTATGCCTAATGCATATTTGTTTTCTTAGTGTAGCCTAATTGGTTATACTAGCCTATGTTCATTTTATATCAAATTAAAAATCATAGTAAATAATAAAGAAACATACGTTAGGGTGTTTATTGCTTATCTACTAGATATGCAGATATATTCTTAAAAGAGCTCCAGAGCTCTATGCTTTGGTAGGATCCTAGATGGCTCAAGATAAGAAGAACACAAAGCTTGTCAGCGCTTTTGGAGATTAGGCACACAATTGGTTTTCGTCCAGTGGATCAGACGTCCATATTCCTGACAAACTGGAAAAGACAGCCCCTGTCTGCCATGGGGACAATGCCAATGGACCATCTTTTCCACTGTGAATTACCACAGATATGGCTTTACCAATGGGGCATTCCTTCTAGGTTATTATTCAATACATGTATAATCTACCTGCAGCTTTGCCATTACCAACCACAGAAGCCTAGGTTACTGATGGTTAGAGCATGAGCAACAGTAACGGTATCCCAGTCGGTATAATCTAGCAAATCCATGTAAATTCAATAGTCTGACAATATTCTGTTTGACAACATGATGGAATCTGGGATGAACAAATTGTTAAACATGATACCTCAATGATGGCAGGTTTGCTCAGAGAGAGTATTGTCTATTCCGAAAACTGAGTAAATGCTATATTTAGTCAAACGTCTAATTAAAGCAATGTTAGAGACCAGTGCTCTGGGCTGATCGAGCATTAGAATGAAGTTTACTCCCAGAGTGGACCTGCAGGATTTCCACTTCCCCTGCTTCCATAAAAATGGCCAAGAAGCAGATCCACTTATTAAATGTCAAGGCATTTAAAAACCACCGTGAAGTAAAATTAACTTTGAAAAACAGGGTTGTAGACATTGAAAATGAACAAATACAGTTCAAGTACATGACATTTAAAATGGCATTTTACAGTTCCTAATGTTTGCCCGTTAGAGATGTGGATATCTCTACATTGTCATGTCAAATCTGATACCTTTCTCTGCAAAGATATACTGTAAGTCCTAAAACAACATGAAAGCTATACATTCACCTAGACTGTGGACAAAGACGTTGCTCCTTAAATTTGCATTTAATTCTAGCACAAAGCCTGAAAATTTCCTGTTTGGTGTTCATTTCGACAGTTTAAAATGTAAATTTTTTCTGGAAGAAGATGTCCTATGTGATATAATATTACCAGTGTTATAAAATTGATACCTAAACTATTATCAATAGCCTATTAGTGGACATTTTTTAAAATTTCTTGCATCTAACTGCCAGGAGATTAACACACTGTCATTGCATGGTTGGGTAATAATTGAAGGCATCTTGCAGGTGACATGGTGATGGTGGGAATTTAACCCTCGTAATGTACTCGTAATATAGTATTTAGCCACACGGCGGGGCCATCTGATTGTGTATGATTTGTGTGTTTTTCAATTGTCATTGCTGAGTGTATTTATTTCTTTATTAATAATTTTT
>JAODUG010005501.1:9580-29195 GCA_027564795.1 Aphredoderus sayanus
GAGAGGGAGCTGGTCTCACCCCGCTGGGCACAGCTCCCTCTCAGCGGGGACGCACACAGACACACACACGCACGCACGCACGCACGCACACACACACACACACACACGCGCGCACACACACACAGACACGCGCGCACACACACACGGACACGCACGCAGAGGAAAGGGGCATGGATGCATGTTAGGCGGGGGAAAGTGAACATGCTAATTACTGTGTGTTTCCCACCCCGCCCACACTCCAGCAGCCTCCCTAGGGGCCTGGATGTGCCCACGTTGAGTCATGCCAGCCTAGAGCTGTGTCACCCCTGCCCTCCCCCAGCCACCCTTCACAACCTGCTGGCCTCCTGCCCGAGAGCACTCACTCAAACCTCCCCACACACACGCGCACACACACACACACAGCGGGATGGCAGCGCAGGGATAAAGAGGAAGAAGTGATGACATGGTAACTCTCCCCCACAACCCCATTCAGATTGGAGGCGTGCTGTAGAATGTAGCAGGTAAATACCAGAGTGCCCCTGCAGGACAACGTGCTCTCTTTGGGTTTACACTACTTGTAGAAGCTGTTGCCACAAATGTGCCGGTGTGTTACAAACTCTGACCCCCCCACCCACCACTACCAAACACATACTTGCTGCTCTGTTTTCTATTTCACTTCCCTTTGACTGGTTTACCTCCATTTTTTAATTTTTTATTGTTATATTTATATTTATTATTATTATTATATTATTATTATTATTATTATTATCTCTTCTCCCGTGAGCAAGGAATCAAAAGTCAGGACTCAAAAGTGTGCGCATTTGAATGTACTCGTAACCTGTGTGGTACCGCGCCCGTTTGGAGTGTCGTTCTCGTTCACGCTGACATTCGGTATTAGCCAGTAGGTGGCGATATGACTCTTTAGAACCTGTATCTCCAAACCTCCACACCACCTCAAACAAACACTTTTCTCTTGGCCTCAATTGATCCGGCTCTCCTCAGCAAAAGGCGTGCTCGTTATCTCTGCATGTTGTTTTTACACCCTTTGTGTAGCAGTTGCTGCTGGATTTTGTTTCCCCCCTGCCTGTCTGGCTATAATGAGAGTCATGAATATAGAAATGACAGTGGAATACAAACAGTCTCCCTGTTGCTCTGTACTTTAGATTTGTGTACTGGTCGCTGGCAGTATAGCACCTATGTGAGGATACAGGATAATTTGTCCGTGACAAGGGAGGCAGGGAAAGGAGGCACACGTGTTGGCAGACACGGGAGCCTGACTGGTTCGGCTGGAAAGCTCAAACTGTCATATTGATCTCACACAGGCTCACAATGGCACTGCACTGCTTCAAAATCAACACTTATTTGGATTTTTAGAGACATTACCCCTGCAGTACTATATTATAGGCAATGTACTATACACATGACACCACATAAACATACCTCGCTGACGGTGAACAATATTATATCAGACTATTCGTCAAACAGGTTATTCCCTTTAGAGAATCACATTAGTTAGTCGAAGAATGGCTTTCAGGGCATGCTTACTGTCCTAGGTCTATACACAAAACAGCGAAGGAGTCAAACCCACGACTTTGCAAGAGATACCCAGCATATTGATCCTATTTAGTTTCCATTCTCTTTTTTTACTCTGGCGGTCTGTGAATGCTCTGACATTGTGGACCGTACCCGATTGAGGACCCAAGCGCACTCTCTCTCTCTCAAGTGACATGACCTCTCTTGTTGCACGAGTGCAGTTTATGTGAAGCCAGGGCAAAATGGTCCACATGGGTTTGTTTAGTCTGGACTGCAGGAACACAAGTGTGTGTGTGTGTGTGTGAGTGTGTGAGAGAGAGAGAGTTTATGCTGTGTGTGTTTTCACAGGGATACGTTGTTTGTTGTTTCCGCATCACGAAGTAGAGGAACACGAATGCTTGGACATGTTGTCATAAGGGACATGTACTCGCTCAAATCTCTATGCTGAATGTGCATCGGCATAGGGTCAGTGGCTTTGGGGCGGATTTGTGATGTAATACGGTGTTAATCTTTTTTTGCCTTTTTTTATTTTTTATTGCTGAGCTCCTATCTTCCCCCAGGGGCACAAACCTCTCCTACATTGAAGTCAGCCCAGGCATTAGCCACTCGCGCCATAAACCCTCATGACCAACACCAATGGGAACCTGTAATCTCTTTACCAGAACAACAACCCCAGGTCAACCCCGTGTTGGCACTCATAACCTCCATACACCCCCCACAGCAGCATTACAGCCCAGCGCATGCATGTAATCATGTTCGTAACCTGGCTCGCCATTGCATAACAAGACAGCTGAACTGGTAAAACAGGCGCCACTGGCAGACATTTTGATCCAAAGCGACTTACAGCGTTACTTGGTTACATGTATTAAGGATTCGATTAAGGATGCTTACCTTCTTCTCATTTGTTTTCTGCTTAGTTTTATCTGTCAAATAACATTTGTTAGGTTGTGTTGGGGATCAAACCCGTGAACCACTAGACGATCCTCCGTCTTAATTAGACGCAAATGACTAATAAATAATGTAAATAAATGTTTTATGTAGAATATTGTTTAAAGGTGTTTTCTCAGTAAAATAAATTTGAATGTTACTGATCAATTGTCTGATTTTGCTGTTGAAGAGTTTTATTGTGATATTTTTAAACCTATTGCCATTTTTGTAGTATTAAGTGTTATGTTTGAAAGTCTCAAGTGTGTTAGTTCTATTCACTTTCTAACATTTTGCTAGACTCATGAAACTGGATGACCTTTTAGACGTGGATGAGAAAACGTCTATGAGGCTGTCTTCAGCAGCCCCATCATCCCTTTGTGCGAGAGCCCTTTTAGGAACACTTTTGGGATGCGGGTTGCCATAGCGACGGTCCGAAACATTTTTTTTTGTTTTGTTTCCTTGACGACTGTCATCCTGCTCGCAGGGTGCGCATTAGCTCCATTGTCCTTTTCAGCCAGTGCCTGCCGCAGTACTTGCCTCTCAGCTCAGAGAGAACGCATCTTCCACTTCCATTTGCAGTATACAACATGGGGCTGGCCACTGCATAAACTGTAGCAAAATTCCAATCAGTGGCTTTCTATTCTGTTGCATCCATCGGCAATGTCTCAGCCATGGTCATATGCTTCAATAATGCCTTTCCCTGCTCACCTGTTTATCCCATTAGGAGCGGCTGTCTGCTCAGGCATGAAACAACAGCATCAAAGCCATGGAGGGAAGGCTAGTAATGAAAGACCATGTAAACCCGTGGCCCTCAATTTAGCGCCAAGGGAAATGACTACCCTGGGATGGCTAATGACACCCCGCAGGGACTACGGACCCCCGGATGGGCGGCGTCAGACATGATAAGGAGGTTGGGGGCGATAGACAGATGACAGGTGATGCATAATGCAGTATCTTTTAGTTTTTTTGCTATTTTTCAACACATCACATTTCGTCAGGTGAATGAATCAATGCGTTTTTTGTATTTGGGTCTTAAAGTTAGCTGCAGCATTTGGTATAAAACTGTAGTGCCTGTGTGTGTTTCAGTAGATGTTGTTGTTGCAGGATGCAAGTATATAATAATCAGAACATCAGCCGATGATATCTTACAAATAAATGTGTTAGGACAACTGATCATTTGTATGTATCTCTGGAAATATACAGTGAGGTATATCTGGGCAAGTACTGTATTTTCTGTGCTTAGTGGTCCTCACTACATCTGGTCCGATATTTGTCGCCTAGTCTTAGGGTTTGCGGTTGTTATCATGGGCCCCAGTCTGCTTAACCTCAGTGACCCAGCCGTCTACAGACATTTATTCCAGCTGGCAGCACAACCAGCTGTGATTGGCATATAATACGGCCATACATTCAGCTGGAATAATTGATCTTGTGCTTTGGGTGGGGAAGGCCTCCGCAGAAGTGTGAATGACTGACTGTCGACTGAGAGCGATAGATAAGAAATGACCTGAACCGCACTATACTGTCATATTTATAGAGAGGCCGAGAGAGGTATTGATGGGCTGAAACTAATTTGACTGAATCATACGGGGCAGCTCAATCTTCACATAGGTGATTTCTGAATCAGTTTTAATGTTACGCTTTTGGCATACTAGTGAATTGGATTAAAATGTTATGGTTTCTCAACAAAATGTACACAAATTAGATTTTGATAGTAGACTTAAAGGTATAGTCAGTCATTCAGGAAAAAGCATTAATTTGAACTCAAAACAAGAACCCCCCTCTCCCCTCAATGCCTTCCGGTGAGTCCTCAGAAGCTCCGCCCCACACATTGGAAACGCACTTCCCAGGCTAGAATAGCGGTGCGGTCGGCACCGCTTTTGTGTGCCTTCCCATGTACAAAGCCAGGGCTGCGTAGGAATGCCACATAATCCTTCCAGCGTGCGCACAGAACGGGGCAGCTAGCGGAGGTCCTCCCCGCGTGTTGGCTTCCTATAGCCAATACAATAGCATCTTTTCATTGTGGCACTGACAGCAGTGTGAGCGGCCCACCCCGCTGCGTGCCAGCTGTTCTCCTCCTACCGTTGTGTGAGGCCCCTCAGGGGCACGGGTGTTCCTGAGGGGCCTGCTGCCGGGGAACGCTGACCCGTGGTGAAGGACCTCTCGCCCCTCCCCCCCCCCCCACACACACGCACACACAGCCTGCCCCGCAGCAAGCGCTCCGTGTCACCGCTTGACTGGCGGGTACAAAGTCACCACTCCAGGAGGGAGACACAGGGTAACCCCCTGTCACTCAGCTGTCTTGGGGGAAGGCTTGGACGGGGGCGCGGCGGTCCCCCACCCGCTCCACCTCCATCTTTGTGTCTAAAGTGGGGGGGGGGCACCCCAGTGAACGTGACCTCCGTGGAGAACGGCAGCCCGAGCGCCGCCAGGGAAAGTCGATACCGGCGCCCCCTCATCTAAAATGGGGGGCTGCATCGCTCGCCTCTTTGTAGCCGTTAAGGCTGGAAGCAGGATCTGGAAGTGACTGAATGGGAGTGTGCCAGCCTCTGATGTCATGTTCCAGTTGGCTTCTCCCTATACTGTAGGGCCTGTCATGGCTCACCTCACCATTGTAGAGTGTCATGAGTGGACAGATGAACAGCTCTTAACATCCGGAGAATGAGAATCCTCTACGAATCAATGTTTCACTGTTAGACGGTTGGCTGTCGCTGATGAGCCGTATCTGTTACCAGTATGTGTGTAGTGGATGTTAATTAGATGCGTGTAGCTATCTAGGTGGAGTCAGTCATTCTGGAGAAAGCGTGTTGATATTTATATACAGTACAAGTACAAAAACCTAAAACAAACGCATGTCCCTTCAGTAGGGTGCTCCCTGCAGTGTGCAGTTGCATGGAAAATACAATGCTTCACGTAGACACAGACACACAGGAGAAGGGCTAATGTGCATAATTGTTGTTTTCAGGGCTTACGGCCTGTTCTCATTACTCCCCTGATGACTTTAATCCCCTCTCTGAACTCAACGCTGCCATACGCACCAAGGAATCTGGAGGGTCATAGATCAAATGTTCCCTTCCCTCCCTCTTTCCCCCTCCAAATGCATTGTCTCCTCAATAAACTGCATCTCTCTCTCTCTTTCTCTCTCTCTCTCTCTCTCTCTCTCACTTTCTTTCTCTCTCGTTCTCTCTCTCTCCCTCTGTCCCCTAAATCCACTTGTCTGTCAGACTTTCCCCCTCCTAATGGACTGGATCCTTTTAGCATTACAGTAGCATTGTGCTGTAATGGCAGCATATGCAGTGCACTTCAAGGGAAATTATGTTGGAATTGGGTCGAAATTATAGGCTTGGGCCCCTTTAACAGCTTGTGTCTATTTTTCTCTCCTCCATTTGGAAGGGAGTATGGGAGAATTCTGAATTTGTAGTATTTTTCAAAAATATAATTAGAAAATGCTCCTTTTTTAAAGATGTGTTGGAGGGAACTGTGTTCAAGAAATTACATTTAGGTTAATGACACATAGAGAAAGTCAATTTTCCAATTCCGGTGTAGATGTAGAGCCCATTCAGGGGCTAAAAAATTAGATGGCCTCTGCCAGCACTGTGTATGGAGAGCAACTAAAATCTGTTAATAGCTTGTTTGTGTCTTCAAGTTAAGTTCTTAATGGTGGATTGTTGTGAAATATATGTTAAATGGGCCGCATTTGTTTTGTCATAGCACTTGCATTAACTCGGTAAGATAAACACGTTTTTGATTACCATGAATGATAGCAATATGTTGCATTGGGGAATTTCCTGAATAAGACATTGATAAGAGATGTCTATGCTATAAGCAAACACTTTGCACCCTAAGAACATTACTAATGTCATTTTACACAAATTAATTATGCATTCACACTAAGTAAATTAGCACTTGCTCTCTAAAAGCCACAACCTTTTGCTTATCAGTCGATCGTAGTGCAGATAGTGGGAGCCATCACGGGAGTAGGTTGAATTGACAAATTGTAGTTGTATTGTCCTGAACAGATGTGTGACAGGCCAGCTTGTTTACAGGAAATCAAATTTATTATAATGCACTTACCACTTTCGCTGGAATGAGTAATGTCGTCATCTCACAAATCCACATGGACAAATTGTGTTTTGTTAGTTTGAAATTAAAATATTTGTATTAGTTTCCTGTATACACGTTCTATGTTTTTATGTTGGTTGAGCATGAAGCCAGCTTATGAAACGGAAGTGCTTTTTCCATAGAAATGTAGTCAGCTGTATAAAATGACATCTACAACTAAAAAAAAATCCTGTTTTAAAATGTGCCTCATCTGGAAGCCAATGGGGCCCGACACTTGTGAAGAGGAGGTTGTGCTCTGCATTGAAATAGGTCAGCGGCTCTGGGAAAACAACGGGGGTGAATTGCCTGTTACTGCCTACTAAGCCTCACTCAGGTCAGCGCCTCAGGCTGACTAATAGGCCAGGGTCGTTAATAACAACATTCACCAACTGCTTGAAACATTTATTCGGCATTGCTAACTATTTCATAATGGTTGTGGTGTGTTATAAAAAGCATTTTTCTTGTACTACAGCAGTGAGCTCATTCATCACGTTGCCCTTGCGGGCAGCTTTCCAATGTTGCTATCCAAACATGTGAGTGATGTCACATTCACCTACCATTCAATGACCTCAACCCTCACACGGAGTTTTTAATTTGGAAGAGCGCTTTAATGTAATGGGATTGAGGGTTTCAGATTGGAACCCTAGTCATAATTCACCCTTTGGTGGCTCTCACCTCGCTAGGTGGAGCGACACAGGGACAGTACAAATGACCCCGCCCCCTCCCGTGGCCCTGACTTAGAAATGCTAAGCTATGCCACCCACACTGATGACCCTTGCAAAGAAAACTGTAAACCTAAAGTGAAGTTTGCGGGTTTTTATCTTTTTATAAATGTAAGGGTATTTTTTTTGCTATATGAATATAGTTCACTCAAGCTTGGTATGCTTGAGCGCACACGTGCACACGCACACACACACACACACTTTAAAAATTGCTGCTTTAAACTATACCGTTTAAACTTCTCCTCCTAACATTCAGTTGGTTTCATTCCCATTGTCACCAAGAGTGATTGTCCTTATGTTAAAACAAGCCCAGCTCAAAATGACGCTGAAGTATTCTCAGTACAGGAGAAGGGGTGATATATGATCACGGCTATTATCGCTCCTAATAACAGTGTTGACAAGTGCCGTGAGTTATCTTCTGCAGGAATGTCGTGGCATTTGGATAATTAGCTGTAAATAGTGTTTTATTATACCTCGCTATCACACAATCGCTGCCATGGCTTTTATAGTAGCAAAGGTTAGATGGTTATTTTACAATCCCTATTATGATGCTTATTACTAGATCCATAAGTCCCTGATGGACGTGGTGGGTCATTGGGAAGCCAGGACTGACGACACTTTAATTGTATTGGCTCAAATCCAAGCCCTAGATAATCTATATGCATATTTGCTAGTCCTTCTTTCTTTTTGCCCTGCCCTTGTAAAGAAGCCCTCATGCATTTGACAGCATATTTTGAGAGTTTGTTTTTTTCCCCTCAGAGAAAAGTTAAAAAAAACATTTTTTAAATAAATTCTCCAGCATCCTCAAGATGACAGAAACAGGCAAAGGTCATACTTTGCCAAGTGCACTGTGAAGCACTGACTCTGATTGCGTGCGTTATGTTGTATGTGTAAACTGTCTCCGTGAAGGAACCAAAACAAATTTCTCCGCTGTTTTGCCCATTACCGAGCTATTCCATCAAGCTTTTTTTTTATCTTTCCCAGATAGCAAAATTCGGTTAATTTTGTTAATGATTTTCTCTATTTCTTTCTTTCTGACAGTTCATAATGATGAGGCTTAATGAGGTAATTGTTTCTAGCCATGTAGGCCATGTTCTGCTCAAACACTGCATCATACTGTAACATTAAAACATAGTACAGTAGTCTAACTAAACATCTCAACAATGTAGTCTTTAGATTGACAATGACAGTGATGGCATTATTATTGTCTCTAGCCTCCAATTAAACTATTGCGTTAGCTGTCGCCTCTTTTGGCTGTGGTCTCGGTTGACTCGGGACCTGGCATGCAGAGTAGACACCACTACAAACCTGACAGCTGTCCCATGCATTATGCACAATTAAAAGTTCCAGACGGGGATTTACTGTATGTACACGTGCGTGCACGCAAACAAGAGCGTGCACAGGCACTTACTCCTCAGTTGGGGCCCCACGGTAGACCTGAGAGAAACTGGAGATTAAACTCGCTTTCTTCTTGCCTCTATTTCTCAGCCCATTAAAGTGGATTTGAACTTCGGTTAAACCCTTGACTGTAGATTATTTACCTCAATATAAAATTTTCCCACTGACTTTCAACAATAAATTAACCTCTTGCTTAGGGCAGGTGCACAACCGGCGAATTACAGTATTAATCCTTCACTCATACTTCCAATGTGTCTACATAGACACCCCATTACTACTGTCACATATACTCAATTATCAATAATGATATATGTCTTAAATCGATAGCTACAACTTTTAAAACACATTTTTCGGCTTTGTTATGTCAGTGGAATGACCGAATATTGAGCTAAGGAATCTACAGAGTTTAGGGTTTAACAAAGGTTAAATCCCACTTTAACATCCCTTCACCATTTTTACCCATTTCTTTTATAGAGTTTGTCCCCTGGCTTCAACTAAACACACCCTAGCCCTGCTTTCCTTTAATATCCTCTACAGATTACAGGGCTGATAGGAGGATCTCAACACAAAGTGAGACTGGTACAAGAAAAGTCAACTCTAGAGAGACCATGCTAATCCCTGTCTATATTGTGTACTTGTCTAGCAGGATTACTAGCAGACCTACAACTGATTCCTCTGATCTTAAAAAAAGCGTAGACGCTTCTCTTTTGGGATTTTATTCAAATGATCAGTGTGTTGCACACATGCAAGCAGTTGCTGTTTACATATATGGTGTATGGCATATATGGGAAGAGAATTTCCTTTCGAAAACTGTGTTAAATACTGCTTGTCTGGACTGTACATTAGAGCCATCTGAGACCTGGAACCTGAGGTTTTCCCCTTGTGCTATCACTATTAGCCATCAGTCTCCAGGTTCTTCTCATGTTAGCATGTCGTCACCTTAAGCAAAGCCAGGAACAACACCTTGTTAAGCCCCCCCTCTTTGGCCTTTCTCCTTGAAATTTGTAATTCCATCCAGGTTGGAAGACTTTCCGCAATGATGGACAGATAAATAGCTTGGCATTTTGCCTTATAGCGAGGCAAAATGTTGAGGTCAGGTTGCATTAACTGATTGTGATGAAAGCCCTAAGTGGATCTACGTCTACAGTATGCCGTGTTATGAACAGGCCGTACGATTATTAGCATGAAATATACCCTAATTTTCACAACCTTGAGTCATATAGTTAGCCGGCACCCAAACCCTGAAGCTTACAAACACATTGCTCTTGTTAGTGTAACCGCGCTCGTTCCGACCGGGACTCAAACCCAGCTCTCCCGCGTAGAGAGCAGACGCTCTTACAAGACACGCTAAAACCCAATGGGCCCTAGGATACGTCGCCAGAGCGTCCTATGAGCTGTCATAAAGTGAGGTTTAACACTGCGCAGCTACCATCTGGCCACCATAACACAACCAACTAATTAAATGTTAGAGAGAAACATGTGAGAAACATGGACAAAGTGTGAATGATCATCTGATCCCCATGGGACACCAACAGTGTATCGCCTCTATGAATATGAATGATCCATCCAAGCATAGATCAAATGCACGGTTGTAAAGGACCACACTGCCAATTAGAGGTGGATGTGGTAACCTCATGCCCTTTTAGCTTCTTTGTCTACAGCTAAATTTTTTCCACAAGATGGGATGATGTTCCCTGCAACACGACACATGACATTATTACCTTTGCTCTTTACCGCTACTGTGACCGGTCTCTGTGTCACTGGCTACAACAATAATGGATGAGAGCAAAAACCTTAATGTAATCTTTCTTTTGCCTTTGGGAATGGGAAATCTCTTTTTGCTTTTTCAACTTAACCTGTCACTATTCCTTTTTCCCTGTCACCATCATTTGTCAACAAGAGTCGGAGTAGATTTAAGTGTAAAATTTGTGCTAGTAAAGACCACTTAAGATTTCAGAAAATCATCTCACTTTTTATTATTTTATTATTTGTTATTGCATGCATCCTACAAGACAGAATGCCCTTGAGAATTAGCTAAAGATATTTCACTTTTTATTATACTGTACGTGGAGGTCTACATTATAGTGTAGGTTGTATCAAACCTCTATACCTGCAACAATCATGACACGTGTGAACACATTCGTGTGACAATGTTATGGACAACGGAGAAAGAGGAAAGCCACTGTCTACACCAGATACATGTACCTGGTAATGTTCCAGGTGATCTGAACCTAGCCTCATCTGAACCTATAGCCTCAGGCAGGTTCCGTATGTGTATCAAATGTAAGCATGGAATTCGTTTTCACAGTACTCTAAATACAACTTACTGCAAAGCATCTAGCAAGGCAAAGCTTACCGTAACACCACTATATTTAGTGTGCCCAGGGTATTTTCTTGCCATGAAATCCATCTACTTTAAAGATCTTATCTCAGGATATTTTTGATTGAAGTAATACCACATGGTTTGAAAGATGAGTATCCATCTGAAGCCCATTGTTGGTTAGTAGACCAAAGGAGACAGCAAAGCAAACAGACTGGGTTACAAAGGATAGCAACCAGAAGATTACCTGGGGAGAGAATGCCGTTGCAGCCATGTTATGAGGGAAAGTACTAGAAATGGGATGGTAATCAGAGAAGACATCTGGCTGAAGTAGACAAACATCTCATCCAGTTTCTCTGTTGTTTCTGTAGGGGATCAACCCAGCCCACCATGAATGTGCACATACTGTAGCAAGATGGACCAACTCAAACCAATTTGTTTTATCTATAGAAAGAAATGTGGCAAGTATGGGCTTCACCCTGGTATTTGTTTATTCAGTTATAGGGTAACCTGTAATGCAATAATAGGTGAAAGATGTTGAAGATGTGTAAATAAACATTAGACACAAAAATGTGAATTATTCATTAAGGGGTATAACCAATTAGTGTCATGGTTTGTGCAGTAAGAAATAATCTACCTGTATACTGTAGAAAATGTGCCATTTTACCATAGACCAAAACGGGGGATTAAAATTGGCAATCAGGCAGACGCAAAATGTATACTAGTATGCTACAATTTCTGTGTTCCACATGGTCGACAAGCGCTTCTTCTTTGAGGGGTTCCAAACTAATACTTTTGGCAAAGTTAAATTGGACCTCGCGAGACCAGGATGGTCTCACAAGGCTAATTTCCCCAATCCTCTGAACACAGACCACTGTTCTATTGGCCAACTGACATCGCATTCAACAGGGTAATGCTGTCACCAGTCATTGTGCCATTTACAAGCAATGCCGCATGGCGCCCTTGTTGTTCAGCCTTAATTGGCATTTTGTTCTGGTTGGCTGCGTGGCACCAAACCTAATGGCTGATGCCAGACCTGTGTAATAGTCATCATCATTGGCAGCTTCTGAAGGGAAGTGCAGTGACTGCCCATGATGGCCCAGATAATGGTATGCAGCTGTGCATCAGACCTTCAATTGGATTGGTAGTCTTTCTTCTCTGCCTGCGTAAACGTTGAGGCTGATTATTTGTTTGCTTGCTCTTCGATGGGGCTCCTGACAGTATTCGGTGAAATGCATGATGGAAGGAATGCTTACTATAAGCTCTTTGTTGGATCAATATAGCAGGATGTGACTAACCTGACACTCGAGATGGTTGTTACCCACAACCATATAGAACTATGCACACAACCATCTGGGGAGCCATCCATTGAAACTGTCAACAAAAGGGCTTTTCAAAATATACTGGGCAGGTGATTTGACGGACCTGTGAACCAGTGGAGCCAGCTGTTAAATCAACCCTTGCCAAAACCATCGAGGAAAAACAAAAGCCTTTAGTGCTGTTCTTTGCTCTTCTAATAAATTCTAATAGGCCTAGGCCTGCTGCATCTACGTTAACGTTTTAGGAGCCACCATTGTTCTTGCTGTCAGCACACCTAAATCACGCCCATAGCTATCAGAACAAACAGCGCTGATTGGTCAGATCAGTTGTTACTCTGACTCAATCACAACAATTTTAAGCTCTCCAGTCCAGACTGATTCTTGCTGCGAAGGTGAACTTGAGCGCGCGAGATCAGAATTGTCTCGCGAGGCTAGGATGTGACAGCATGACATACCTATTTAACACGGTACCAGTTTAAAGTTAACTAAAGTTTGAAATTTAGAAACTATGTAGCACATCTTTGGATGCATTTGTGTGTTTAATCCCCAGTCACAAATTCATGTTTTAATGTAGCCTCACACATTGGGAGATTTAAATGGGATGTCTGGAACCGTTACGGCTGACATGGCCCCTAGAGAGACAGCCAAATTTGTCTGTCATGTCTGTGAAAAGCTCGCCTGTCACTCACTGGGTCCTTCCACAATAGATGGTAAGGACCCTCGTTAATTAAGAAGACTTAATGTGGCATAATATCAGTAATTTCCCACTCTTTACAGACCCCATTCATGAGTTGGTTGCCTCATGAATATTTAACAAGGACCTGCTTAATAAACATGAGGGGTGGGGAGGGGGGGGGGTATAAAACGGGTCTTTTGGCTCTGGCCTCTTTAGGCTTGAGCAGAAAGCAGGAGAAGAGTGCCAGAGAATCAGAGGGTGAGTGTGTGTCTGTGTGATGTGTGGGGAGGTGGGGGTTGGGTGTGTGTGTGTGTGTGAGAGAGAGAGTTAGGAAGAGACTGAGAGCCTGTGTGGGTGAGCGTGCGCTCCTGCTGATGCACGAGCATGGGACAGTGCAGCGTTTGAGTGAACCCTGCATGCGAAAGTCATTCATCTGGCTACTGTGACAGTAAGAGGGAGGAGAGAGAGAGAGAGGGAGAGAGAGAGAGGGAGAGACGGAGAAAACAGACAAGGGAATATACGTGAGATAGTTAGGAGAAGATAGAACTCTTGTCTCTCCCTGCCGCTTGTGGCCGGAGGGGACGCCTGGATGGTGTGATCTCCCCCACCATGGGATGCAGCTTGTGTGCCCTGCAGAAGCCTCCGGAACATTACAAACTATTATATGAAGTCTGCCAGGTAATGTGAACAACACTGTTTCTGGTACATGCTAAATTGCTGTATGCACTAACACATGTATGTCTTCAGTTCTGACTCTGAGGAGTTTCTGCTATGTTTATTGTTATTTTTGAGAGTATTTTGCTCTTTGCAGCAAATGTAGTTCAGCATTTATAGTGTTTAAAAAACGGAAAAAGTACTAAACTGTTGCATTATGGTATTAAAACTCTAGCTTGTGTAGCTTTGGTTTAGTCAGCTGCTCTGTTAGCCGGAGCAGGGGCAGCATTCGAGGGGATTTGTTGCCGGCTAAAGCCCCCCGCAGCTGAACAGCCTGAACCCTGGCCGTAAGGGTCAGCCAGAGGTGGCTGCTTTGCTTAAAGGAGGGGGTGATAAAGAGGTGACAGCTCTCTCAATGTGTTTGCTAGTGTGTGCCGCTAACACTGCCCACCTCCTCATTGTCAGCCAAATGCTGACCCGGGCCTTTCTGCTTTTAACCCCTGTTTGACTTTCACCTAAGTTTATATTTAACACACAAGTGCTTATTTTGCACATTTCTTTCACCAAAGAAAATAGACCAGGCATGCTGCAAATACTTCATTAACAAAGGGGAAGAAGGTTTTCGCATAGCTGCCCCGAATAGCTGTTGAAGTCTGAACACAGTTTGTTTAGTTTGTCTCTTTAACAGGACTAGCAACCCTAACAGTCATCTTGTGCTGGCTGGATTCTGTAGAACTATTCTGTATTAAAAATATGACCTATAGTCATCAAGCAGGTTCTGTGCTTTTAGGGAGGATACCATTAGTAGTGGAACCATATGTTATAAAAGTCATCTACCAACCTGCTGTCCATCTTCCCCAAGTTAAACTAAGTATAAACAACATTTTGTAAGAACTTTGTTCTAACTTCCTCATTGCGCCAGCTGGTTGTTGAATTTACAATGAAAAGAGACATATTTTTTATATTAGACAGAATGTTATTTGTTTAAGTTTGCTTTTGGGATGGATATTTCAATATTGGAGGCTTTGTAATTGGCACATGGGACTTCAATCTGCTGTTCCTTCTTCTGTTTGCACACTTTAGCCAAAGTCAGAATTAATTGAGACGCCAGTCTTAAAGCGATTGTTCATCTGAGCAACCGTCCTTTCTAATGAGCGGGGGAGACAAACCCTGGCTTTTCATCACAGGAGACAAAGCTCTCGGCTTACAGGGCATGACTCTGACAGCCGTTGTTGTTAGTTCTTAGAGGGCCACTTCTCTCTGATGCTCTTAAGTCTATTTGGCTTCCTTTTTTTAATCCATAATGGACCCAAACCAAGTGTTACCCTCCCATCATACTAAATTACATCCCCATTTACTGCACAGGGTGCTGAGTGCCTAGTGGCTGGTATTAGTGAATTTAATAATCAATCCTTGGGTGGATATCCCTCAATACACCTCCCCCTAAAAAACTGATTCCCTCCCGTGAGAGGAACATAACAGCAGGAGTCCTCATATTGTGTCTGCAAATAGTCCTGCTTTGATCATTTCAGCCCTAAAAGGTTTTCAGCTGTCTATGGGGTTGTTATGGGGGGATATACTGAAGGGATTATAGACAGTGTAAACCAAACAGCTGATACCCACAAATCCCCCAATACCGTCTGCTGTCCTAGGAGAAAGTGACAGCTAAAGGATGGTAGTCAGTTGCTTTTGTCTGCTCGCTCCTTGATCACAGTGGTTTCTCCTTTTGTCTGTCAATTATCCTGATTGACAGGCGGCTCGCTGACTTGGCTTTTTCCAATGCTTCTCTTATGACGATCTCTACATCTGCCAATTACAATCTGTGGCGACAGCCGCCAGACCGGCCCGAGGCTCGGCGGACGAAGCAGAGCCACTGTGTGTTTGACATCAAAACCCATTTGTCTTTCTGCTAAAACCTCCGATGAGCCATTTGGCTGCTTAACCTGATAGCACGTAATGTGATTCTCTCGGAAGCTTTCCGACGCACCTTGGCTGATATGATTATAAAGAAATATTGTTGTTATTTTTTCTATTTCTGGAGGGTTATCTGCTCAGTGGAAGATTAAATACTGACATTGCCAGTACAAAGATTAGTCTGCAGTTATAGTCTGACTCACCAAAGCAGTTGTCCCACAAGTACAGTTTAGTTCAGGCAAAGTACATTTTTCAGTGCTTTTGTCATAAAAGCAATCTTGAAGATAAAAGCATCTAAAATAGATGTAGCCCAGCGCGTATTCCAGGTTAGAATTTATATCCCAAATAAACATATGGTGAAATCTAAAACTCACAGTATCTTAACAATATTAGAATAAGTGCTTCTTCATTTATAGTCTAACTACAGTTCATATGTTAGACTTGATTGTACATTAATAAATAAAACATAACCCATTAATCTGATCATATTGGCAAACTCTAGCTGTAACTAGTAGTGTGAGCTATTTTTGAGTGTTGGAACTTGTTTTGATTGGCAGCACACTGTTAAAAAGACATAAAAGTTGACACTAATTGAGAGAATTGCTTGAGAAACTGGGCTTTATGCAACTGATTTGAGACTACTTTGGGCAGAGACATTACAAAGAATCAATTTCTGGTTGTATGCCTGCACTTAAGTTGTGCGATTCGTGTTTTGCATTGTATGACTTTAACAACTTTACGAAGAATTATTGTTTCCTAATTATTCCATAGTGCACTTACTGCATACATACATTGGTATCTGAGACTATTTAGGGGTGACTATTTGTGAGATGTATCAGTCGCACATAGGTAGCCCTGTCCTGCATCAGTGTGGATCATTAAACATCTGGGGCTGCTTCAGGGATCCCTTTTAACCTTGCCTCCTGTTATGGCAGTGACCTCACGGGGCCTTCAAAAGTAAGCGTGATGTTGAGGTATATGCTTAGCTGCATTTGTCAGGCACCTAAGCTTGAGGACACTCCTGATCTCTTCAGGAGAACTCGCTAATGGTTGTGGCATGCTGAGGTTCTTACTGCTGTATGTCCCAAGGCTTAATTAGAGCCTCGACACAAGGTGTCATCCACCCTATACTGCTCTGCTTTTTCGTTTGGTGGAGAGAGAAAAAAAAATCTATATTTTGGTGTCACACTATATCTGTCTTTTGTTTAGTTTATGCCTCTCTCTTTTCTCTATATCATCACCCAAGTGGCACAGCTGCCTTGATGTTGAACCAGAAAGCTCTTCAAACCCTACAAGCAGCTGAGCTGCTGATTCATTAGGCTATATTTTTCAGTGATGGCTGTGAAGATGTTGCACTCGGTTCAAAGGAGTCCCATTGTCACTGTGCAAGATTATCCTTTTTTCTTTGTTTTGTTACCAACATGGAGAAATGAAATGGGAATATTTGTACTCGCTTGTTCCTCCCCATCCCACTGTCAGGAACCCTTGTCATCAAAGCAGGCCGGACCAAAGAAATGGAATCGGCTCTGCTCTGCCCTTGCCGCATAACGAGGCTTGACAGAGACCGCGTAGACACATAAAGCAGGGATCGCCGGCACCATGTGAGGCCAATGGCGCCCACCTGACACACTGTGTGTTTTAATAACCGTTCAGATTAGATCCCGGGCGCGCTGTCACATCTGTTAAACACTGAAGCAGGTGGCTGCCAGCCACATGGGAGCGCTCGTTGGAGCCCAGGACATACTGCCACTCCTCAGGACTTCTCAGCAGTAACGGCCGAGCGAGAGAACAGACGCATGCTAAAGCTGGCACGCAGCCAGAACAAGGAATTCTGGAAACGACCAATTACTGTCCACATATCTGAGAGTCTTAATGAGGCACGTGGTGTGCAAATACTGTATAGAGGTCTACGACTGTTTAAAAGTGAATTGTTTGTCAGAGCACATTTTAGGATTACACAACACCAGATGCTACAATGGGTTGCTGCAATAGTCACGGGCCATGTCATGGTTTTGAGTCCCTGAAGACTATTGTGAAACATTGTGTGGCTTTTTTTTTCTTCTTGTCGGTTTGTTTTTGTCTTCACCTGACTGACAGTTAAGACATCTGGATAAACAAATTGCCGGGAATACGCAAAGATATTGCCAGTGCAACGTGATGATTTGCGTATATCTAAGATGTATGGGAGTCAGTCATTTCAACATCAGACAATGAATTGACTGGGACAATTGCTGTAGGTGTTGACGCGTCTCTGCTTTCTACTGACAGCTCATCTCTTAAGAGCATTTTTACAGAGGAACTATTGACATGTCAATAAGTCAAATGAATCAACGTGTGTGTTACAACGCCTTGATAATGAAAACCTGTACAAGCAATACGATAATAAATATATTCGCATGAAATTCATACCACAATGATTAAGCAATGCATTCTATTATTGCACATGCATATCTTGGACCCATGTGGGTATGTGTAGATCTCATTAAAAGATCAAATAAGATATTCAGAGTGCCCTGTGTAAGTTCAGAGCTTTTTAGCTCCAAATTACAGGGGTCACTTGACAGCCGAGGATGAAGGCTCATTATTTCTCATTATCTGGGTGGACAAAGCAACCTCCCTGAGAAGCTTATTCACCCAGGAGCCCTCTTTCTATTCAGATCAAGGAATTAAGTGTCAATAATGGTGTTCTAGTCTGGTCTGTGTTTGCCACCTGGGACTTGGAGCTATGATCCCTCTGTTGTGGGGAACCTTCAGGCCTTTATCACTGTGGTCACTGCATTGCTTGGTGCCAGTGGTGTCATATTTTCTTATTGCGGTCTATTGTGATGACACAGTGTCAGGCTGCTTAAAGTGTACGGCGCCCAAACGCACAACAAAAGACAAGGAGCAAAGAAAACACAAGGGTATAAATACACAGGGAGACAAACCAAGACAGAGAGACTAAGATGGACTAAGACGAGAGGCAGGTGACAATCATTAGGGAAGGTAAACTACTAGGCACAGGTGAAACACATGACATAATCAACTTAGCACCATAGAAGTAACAAGGGGGCGGGGGCAGTGAGAAAGAACAGGAGCAGAGACAGAAACGAGGCATAAACGTGCATTTATTTGTTTTTGTTAATAAGTATGTGGGCTAAATCTAAGGAAGACCACATGAGCGTAGGAACAATAGTGTGTTTGCATAAGGGAGTTTTAATCTCTGTGACATCTGTGTTTCTTTGCATTGATTAAAGCAAACAGACTTGGTTAATGTGTAGACCACAATGCCTTGATATTTTCAAGGAATGTAGTTTAATGTGAATTAATTTTGTTTTTAAAACATGAAATCTCACTGGATGGATGGCTGACAAGGAGGTTAGGGTGGTGTAAGAAATATCGCACCATTTAGATGAGGAACCAATCAGTTGATTGCACTTTGTTTAGACGCTCAATAAAAAGCCAAACTGTAAACAAGGCCAATCACTTGTAGACCTGGGAAGCAGTCTGTCTTTGAATTAGTACCTTCAGTTGAGCTCATCAGTCCCATAAATGTCAGCAAAAAAAACTACAGGAGTTGATTTGGATTTAATTGATGTACTGTGGATTACAGAATATGCCGTGCTTAATAAGATTAGGTAAAGGTAAACAACCGTGTGTCTTTCAGACAGCACATTTCTAGTTGTTTGTTCTCTAATCTTCAGTAAGCTTTCATACTGTGGTAAATAAAGACTTATGTCTAGGTTGTGTAAAACACAACTTAAATTATCATTTAAACCCACACATACTGTACATATTAACGCTTCATTTCCTGCTTCCAGAATTATAGTTTTTTATTTATGAGAATGATTACATGTGAAATGAAGGAAGGATTAACTGGTTTTCAAGATGTGTAACCCTCAGATTACACTCAAGACGCTATAGGTCCCCTTTAAAATGATCTTTCAATTCCTTTTAGTCTTTTCTCTGTTCCGAAATACAGACTTTAAAGAATTTGTTTAACCCTCGTAATGTACTCCTAATATAGTATTTAGCCACACGGCGGCGCCATCTGATTGTGTATGATTTGTGTGTTTTTCAATTGTCATTGCTGAGT